>VDFB02135748.1:0-114586 GCA_007258455.2 Sequoia sempervirens | reverse complement strand
CCCACCCTCTCTCCCACTCTCTTTGACTCTCTCCAACCCCCTTTCTCTCTCCATCCCTCTATCCCTCCCACCCTACCTAGCTAAGTCCCTCTTACTCCAACGCCTTCTCTCCCACTCCCTCTCTCTTAAACTCTCCCTTCCACCCCCTCTCCCTCTCTCTAGATTCTCTCTCCCTCCCACCCCCTCTCTCTCATATCACTCCCTCTGGAAACCTACCTAGGTAACTCTCTCTCTCTCTCTCTAACTATCCTTCCCACCCTACCTAGATAAGTCCCTCTCACTCCACCCCCCTCTTTCTCTCCCTCTCTTAGGTTGATCTCCCTCCCACACCCTCTACCTCTCTCAAGTCTCTCACTCACACTCCCTCTCTCCCACTCCCTCTCTCTCGCACTCCCTCTCCCTACCTATCTCTCAAGTCTCTCGCTCTCACCCTACTTAGATAAGTCTCCCTCACTCCAACCCCTTTTCTCCCACTCCCTCTCTTAAACTCTCACTTCCACTCCCTCTCCATCTCTCCAGACTCTCTCTCTCTCTCCCCATCCCACCCTACCTAGACAACTCTCTCTCTCTCTTAAAATTCTCCCTCCCTCTAAAGACATACATAAATACATACAAGCATAATACATATTTACATACAATCCTACATCCATACAATATACGTGCACTGATACATATAGCAATACATACATACATGACACACCAACATACATGTTCATACAAACATAAAAATATATCAAAAAACATTCAATAGAGTGGAATTTAACATAAAGGAAGACATAACACAAGCAAGTTATAACACGCTTACGTTATGTCTTGCTTGAGATGTATCCTAGATAAGAAAAAAATGTCAAAACTAAGACATAAAATGAGTGCATTATAATGCGCTCGCGTTATATCTTGCTTTGGGAATCCCTGAACCTTAGCATTGGTATTTTCCTTGGAATACCAACCCAAAGGCTTGGAGGGCATTCCCAATGACTAAAGACGTGGTTTTGCAAATTCTACAATTTTTCACATAATCGAGTTCATGCTCACTGTCAGGATTGCATCTAGTTCAATATCAACAAAATAAAACACATGGATAATGTTAGGTTCTCTCTTAGCTATCTAACTATGTAATTTTTTTCACTTTTTGACAATATTAAGCCTTTCATCCATAATTTATTTTGTTTGTATGTCTCTTTTTTGCTAAAAAGCAGTGTTTGGTTTTTTTTCGTTATAAATTAATCGTTCATTGAAATTTTAAATAAATTACATTTTTAGAAACTAGACTCCATTCTACAATTTTTTTTTTTTTAAATCAATCACTTTCCAAAATTTGTCGGGAGAGAATGGCCAAAATTTTGCTTTTTAGGAATTTCCCACTTAGAAAATTAGTAAAAAATCAAATATTCATTAAAAAATTATCAAAGAAATCGTGCATCAACTAGATACTGTTAGCTAACTTCTGACCGTAGAGATTTTAAAAATACTACAAAAAAGTTCACCGTGCTAGGGTCGTACAAGAGTTGCTATGTTATGTTTTTCTAACAAAAAAACACCAATTTGTGTACATCCCTCTTTTGAACCCCTTAATCTCAACCATTTTCAAAATAAATTACTAGTTTAGAAAGTAGACTCAGAGCACTTTGATCCTTGTTTTTGTTCCATCTCAAAATTTTGAGTGTAACTATCCTCAATTTCATGTCCAAGGTCAACATTTCCTGATTTTAGAAAAAAAGTGGCCACTTAAGCCCCCTTTTTGGGAACCATCTTGGTGCACTTACCTGATTGTACTTGTAGCATTTTAGATGTGGATGTATCATTGGAAAACACTGCTTCTTATTCTTCCATCCATGAAAAGAGTGTGTGGTCAGGAGTGATGTTCGCTTCTTTCTCTAGTGACATCCCTTGCATTTGTGCAGTGAGCACCGCATTGTCCATTTGCAAAGAGGTATACATATAGCTTCTAGGTGTTGACGTTGTAGCTTGGTTGCACTTCTCTGCCACCTTTTGTTGTAGGTTGTTGTGTAGACAATTTCGAGACATATGTGAATCACCGCAAGGAAAGCACCAGGGGTTGGTGTCATCTGCTATATTATTTTGACCTACAGTCAACTCTCTGCTCGGGCTTAAGTTAGAACTCTGTAGTAGAGTGGGTACCAGTACCATTTTATTTGTTTGCGCTTGTGGATTTGTCTGAGCACCTCCTTGGAACTAGTTTTGTTGGTAAAAGGACCTTCTACTTTGATAATTTTGGTAGTCAGGCTTCAGAGGTGCAGCCTAGTCGTGCTTGAGGGTAGTTATGTCATTTTCCATAGTTCGTAGCAATTCCTTGAGATTTCTCATTTCATCCTTAGAAGGGCTAAATGTAGAGGCAACATTCTGTGGTGTGCTCGAGTACGTGTACATGGATTGGGGAGGAGCGGGCACACTAGTAGAAGGAATCTCCTGGGAAGGAACCAATATTTTAGGGAATATAGGAATGATGGGCCAAGGCGGCAACTTCCCAATGTCTATCAAATTGTTCTCCACTTTAAAAATGATGCTATATGTGCCTGGTACTGTGGTTCTACCTAGAGACTGGATCATCATTGAGATGTCAGGATTGATGGCCTTCAGGTAAAAAATGAATGCCAGATTCGGCAGTGGGCGGATATCAACTTGAATCCTCTGCCAGCTCATATGGAATTGAGCATTGAAGTCAACCATGGCTTCGTGCGAGGCCTACTTTATGACCGAGAGTTGGTAATAGATTGAAGATTGGTCTTCTTCATTCAAAAATATCTCATAGAAAGGCTAGCAGAAAGGAAGGAGGAAGCAAAACATTTACTAATTGGGTTGTGGGTTGTACTATCCCTAATGGTGGTACTAACAAACCAAGATTATTTGCTGTTTGGGACCTAGTAACAGGCTGATGGCTCATACACCCTTTTAAAAATTTGATTCATTTAAGCGCAGTCCCACTGGGCATGCCAAAAAAAGAAAAAACTATTGATGCCAAAAGTTGGCAAGGTAACAACCCTTTTATGGGAAACTTAGTTTATGGTGGACTTATTGCACTAAATTGAGTGACCTCTGGGTTTTAAAGAAGTCGGTTTCTTCTATAATTGGGGTTTAGAAAGGGAAAAGGAAACAAATATAGAAATAAAAGTCTAACCTAAGGTGATGAACCAAAACGTAGATAATAGACACAATAAATCATAGATCTAGGGGCCCGATCAATAATTTGTGATGTCCCATAAAAGTAGAAACTAAAGATTAAAGTATAAACAATTCATTTGTTGACATAAAATAACTTTGCACACATATTTACTGACAAGAAGAGTCACATGACATGATCTAAGACAATAAAATTGCATTCAATTTATAGAAGTTTTGCAAATGAATCATCCAAACAATAGCAACAAAGTCTAAAGTTAATCAAATATCATAAGAAGAGCAGAAAGGCCGAATGGTTGGCATAGTTTGCGAGTCTTTTTGCAATAAAAACAACAATAACAAAGGCCTGGTGTATTTTTTAATCTATGTTCTTTCTAAAAAATTCTTGGAACCCCTCCTCCAAAACAAAGAGGAGTATATATAGCCAAATGCTCCCACCGCTTTGGTGAGCAGTAACAGAAAAGATTTGAGAATCCTTGGCAATGATGTAGAATCAAAGATTCCTCTCGATCATTGCAATTGAAAAGAATCCAACCAAAGCATCCGATCACTTCAAGTTCAGGTGCATCCTCTACAAATGATGGTAGTGGTCCTAACAAGGTCGTGTAGACAAGTGTTGTTACCCTGCTAAAGCAATTATGACACACGATAGGATGTCACTGTCCTTGGCTTGCTCCATCCATCATTTAAAAGAAACACTTGCTGAATAGACACATGGCGACATTGCACAACTTGTGCTCATCTTTTTCTTTCACTGTTGAAAACCTGCACCAAGGAGACACATGGCGACATTGCGTGACCTATGCTCACCTTTTTCTTTTGCTGTTGAAAGCCTGTGCCACCTACCTCATCCATTGTACTAACTGTGGGGCTTGCTAAAATATGTGAAGATGGAGCCACGTGGTGTGTAGACAGAGCTTGAATCAAAAATGAAGGGAAGCAACTTTCAATAATGCGTAGAGCAGACATGTGGCAGAGCAGCGGGGCCATTTTGAAATGCGAAGGGAAGAGATCCTTCAGATAGTGCAGAGAAGACACATGGTAGAGGCAACCACATTTATCAAAAAGGGTTGAATGACTTTTTAATGCAATGTACAGGTTGATACTTGAACAAAATAAAGCCCGAAAGGAGCTCAATGAATGTTTATTCACAAAATGCATTAGGAATCCCTTTTTTGTGTAGAGGTGGTACAAAAGTAGAGAGCACAATGGCATGACTTCTTCATTTGGTCATGAACATTCCAACCTAGGGACTGAGTTTTTCTCTATGACTCTCGGTTCTAGGACTTCAAAGGGAAATTTCACACTCAATGGCTTGGTCTCTATGAGATTGAAACTATTTATGATAATGGTGTTGTTAAGTTATGAATTGTGGATTCAATGCGCATGGCTCTTCTTGTCAACAACCACTGTTTGAAGCTATACAAATGAACCCTTTCAAAAGAAACTTTTGCTTGTACTATGATGAAGGAACTCAATCTTGTTCCTGTCGCTTCTCTAAAATAAATTGATTAAAAAAAATTAAGAAAAGATCCAATAACGAAAACCTTCTAGCTTCTTTGGCTAGTTAATGCTTGAAAATCAAATTCTGACGGATGTTGACTGCTAAATAAACTTAGAGGTGAAAACTAGTTTTCCAGTGCCTCTAAGCAATGATAGGGTGAAAACCAAGATATCAGTAGTATATCATCATAAAAAAAATCTTTAAAAAAATCATTAAAAATTTGACTGGTAAACATATTCCTGTCACTTTTGTGATAGGACTTTTGGGGGGTTCGATATTCTTGTCGCTACCTATTCTATGGTGCGAAAGGATTCCATATTGCTTTATGTATTAGGAGTTATTTTTTTGTCTCCCTGCTCCTTTTTTCAACCTCTGACCTTCTTCATAGACTCCTTTCAATTTCCTATTCACTTGAGCTTTCTAGTTCTACCAGGAATTCCTTCCTATCCTACTCTGGACAAGAACATTTGCTTGAATGATCTATCTTTTGTACTTTTTCATGAGCTTCCTTTCTGATGATTACTGTCTTCTTGCAGACGAGAACTTTATTTTTGTTCTTCTCCGCCAACTGTCATTTCCTATATCTATCACCATCATTCATTGGATTGCTTATTTTGCACACCTTCTAGCTATCATTTCTTCATTCATCCTTCATCCTCTTTGGCAACATCATTTTTGACATTAGCGGTACATCCTTCTCATGTGGCAGTGGTATCCTCTATCATCCTTTCTGAGATGCACTATCCTTTTTGAGATTTATATCTAGTTGTTGATTACTCGTCATCGTCCTTCCTCTGTGTGGCTAGATCAGTTCCATGTTGTCTTCGGTACTGCTATTGGTATTGGTAAATTTGAAAGTTTTACTTTTCATTTTACATTTATTAAATATTGTTATTTCTATTGATTGAATGGTGATAGGATTTGTGGACAACTCTTCATTAAGTTGGGGGGGATGCTCTCGCCTTGTTAAAAAATCCAATTGTCACCTCATAATATCATGGAAAATTAAAATATTTCCTCACCACATATTCAGTAATAAATTCACTCGTACTCCGCCTTCATTTCAGCTCCTAACCATCATTGCTACTATTCATAACATTTTACCACTGTAACTTATTTGACATTTCTTGTTACTATTGCAAGTTCTTTGGTTTTCTTACTATTACTACTTCATGGCATGCCATGGCTAATGAACAAAGACCTTGTTATGAACCTACTTCAATGGAGGAGCCAAGGTATCATAAGAATAAATAAATTTATGAAGTGTTCAAACATGCCTAATGGGACATTTATTTTAAGAAGTTGTGAGGGTTTGATAAAAGGGTCACTCGAGAATTTGTAATGAGTTTTGATGGTAAGTAGGTCTTTGTGAGGGGTGTCCAATTTCCTATCACTACTGGATTATATTAGAGGTAATAGGGTTACCATTTACTAGAGAAGATCACTTCCTGAGAACAAAAAGAAGGTTGTAGACCTGCAATGCATGCACAAAGAATTTTTGAGAAGAGGCAATTCTGTGGAAATGGTTCACAATCAAGGCATGAAATTGGCTTCTCTACCCAGAATTTGGAGGGTTGTGGCTAACTTTATAATTCAATATAGTACTTGTGAAGGATGATATGTGTATGTTCATGCTCAACACTTTAGGTTAATGTTGCATTTGTGATGGGACCAATTAGTGAATGTACCTTATTTCCTTCATTGTTCTCTATACCGTATGAGTAGGACAATTCAGAAAGGAAAGAATAATTCATTAGACCACCATGGCTTAATTAGGTTGTTAATCATCCATACCCTAAAAATGCTCTCTCCCCCAAGTGATTGGGACTCATTTGTTAATATAATTGACAACACTAGTTCTAAAGCTTTTGAAGACTCTTCGAATGAATCTTTAGAAGATTTTGATGAAGAAGAAGTTCCTAGCACACTCGAAGAAGGTTTTGAGGAAAACACAGACCCTAGTGTGAGCCCTAGTCCTTCCAAAAGAAAAACCCTTGAAAAGTCATCTACGAAGTCCTCAAGTTTGACTCCTAAGGAAACTAGGGCCTTGAGTGCTAAAAATTCCACAGTTTTAAATGTTGAAGGGTCATTTGCCAAACCTATTAAAAGGAAACAAAACCTTTCTACGAGTTGTGAAAAAGAGTCATCTCTTGAACCTTTCTATGACAGGAAGGGAAAAAATAAATCAAAGGCTTTGACTAGCCTTATGAATAGAATGGAGAATCTAGTTAATGTTGCTAGTCATATGGGCAATCCAAAAGAAAAGGACTTTGAATCATATCTCAAAGTTTTATCGAAAGTCATAAAGAAATAGGGTAAGGGAAACAAAGAATATAGGCGGTCTAAAAGAAACAGGGTACAAGAACCATGAAAAAAGAAGTCTCCCATTTCTAATCCAAACATTGTTCATGTGGATCAAGAACCCAAAATTCCCATTGCTGAAACTTCCCCCATTGATGAACCCCTAGATGAGTAGGAAGAAAATGTTCCATTTGAACCTTCATGTCCATCTCAAATAGCTTAGAATATTGAAGAATAGCCAAAAGACATTAGTGTAGAGCCAAACAAAACATAACAAGTAGATACTACAAGGGAGTAAGAGAAATTTGAAAATTCACCCCTTCTTGGTACACAAGTCAGTAAAGGAAATCTAATGTTAATTGAGTATGCGTGGTAATGGAAAAAAATGTTGATAGGACACCTTCCCAAGATAATTAGGAGATAGATGAAGAGAATAAGGATCAAGAACTGGTGGTTAAACAACAAGAAGAGATATAGCTTTTAAATGATGAGATTGCTCGGATGAAAGAAGAAAGTCATTGTATCCAAACCCAACTACAAGAAGGTCAGTCTGTTAAGCAATCATAGGCCACTGAGATTGGTAACCTTAAAGTGGAACTTGCAAAAGCATTTCAGGATAAGGGAATTCATATGCTCATCAGTTAGTTTGAACAACAAATTCAAGATTTGAAGGAGAAGTGGGCTACAAAGATTAAGGGCACTTTGTAGACATTACTTGGTTGGTAACCCTTTCCTTCGCATGCAACATGCAAATCCCTCAGCTGGAGGGAATGATGGGGGTTGAATAGTCTTAATATTTTTACCCTATATTTTCCTTTTTCTTTTACCTTTACTGACTTGCTGCCACTATTTGTCATAGGAAGTATCGATATTTGATATAATGTGAAGGAAATTAAAACTATTCGAAAATATCAATATCTATGGAAATACTAATTATCTTGTGGCTGAAATTGTAAGGAATGATTAAAGGGAGGTGTTAAAGCTGTTAGGGATGTGGATGGTTGAGAAGTGAGGAGCTAAATTTTAGATATTTTATAAGCTATTTTTGATAGAATACTAGTTAGTTTGTTACATGGCTAGTGGCCATCTTTTGTTGTATATCGAACATATTTGGTATGTTGGCCATAGGCCAAAACAAACCTTAATCGATACTTGTTAGTATAAATATGTGTATTTAGTAGAACTTGATATAGACAAATAATATAATATAAGAACATAACGCTACTTTGAATCGTGTCTTTGAACTATTAATGTGCGTGAATGATTAGTGTGGTGTAGAGCAGTGTATCTATTTCATCATTATACGACCAAGGAGGCAAGGCCCACTACTTGCATTGTCCAGTGATCTTTTTCTAGTTTAGTTTTAGTGTGGTAATGTGTGTGATTTGGTTTTAAGAATTTTCCTTTCATAAGTTTGGTTATTTAAATTTGATTGCAATTCAGTTTTAAGTTGATTTCTTATCAATTATCTGCTAGTGTGTTTATTCAAAGCATTATGTTGGAATTAAAAATTTGATTGGATTCATTATTGTTGGTGTATAACTATAAAGCTTTTTATTTTTTCCACTACATAGTTCTGTCATTGCACAATTCTATTATTGCAGATTTCCTATCACACTTCCTAGCGTAGTTGTTGTAAAAAACAAGAACAAAAAATAATTAAACCAGATTTCTGATTAGATAAACTTTATGTGTATTAGCTACATTCATCCCCACTTAATTCACTATTTTTAGCCCTTAGGTATATTGATGCAACACCTTTCACAAGTCTATGATCCCTAGATTGACATTTAGGAACAAACTGATGAAACCAACACAAAAATTTCCAAGGATTAATATAATCATATTTTCCAATTTAATAGAATTACAAGGATAGTTTATCTTTAATATTAGTCCACAGTTTTGTCCAAACACTATGCTCTAATACCATATTTGACGATCTTCCCATTTTAAATTAATAAACACACTAAATACATTAGAAAAAGGGTTATCTAAATAAACTAATTGTTCATATATATATATATATATATATATATATATATATATATATATATATATATGAAGCATAATTAAGTGTTTAAAGTTCATACTTTAAATAAATAGACCTTTCTCATTTCATTTTTTTTTTGAAACCATCATAACTCATGTTTGAAAATATCACAATCTTGACAATAGGATTGATATCCTATATAATCCATACAACTTAAATTTTAGTCAAATAAAGTATTAAATTTCAAATTATTCAAAAAAAGTAAGACCACTATATTAATTATATTTTTGAGTGAAAATAATATGCTCTTTGCACTAGTTATAAGGAGGGAGAGCATATTATAAGTGCTTCAACTCAAACCATATACCAAGTAGTCCCCTGCTCATCTTCCTATTAAAAGTAACCCAACCCTTTATCAAGGGTGGCAAATAGAGACATCCACAAATGTACCATTACCAAATCTAAGAACCAAGTGTATAATAAGTACAATCACTATCACATTCAATCAACCATACAAACAATAGATATCCTTTAGCTACTTGTGACTTCTAACTACTTTACAATCTTGAGAGTATAATAAACTAATAATGCATACAACTATAACCTTACTTTGGCCAAATCATTCAAATATAATCATATTCTAATTATAAATTAATACAAGTCATTTTTTCACAACAGTACTATCTCTTTCTTGAATAAATAAAATGATCATAAGATTAATTTAAAAAAATAAGATTTAATCTAAAATACAATTTTTTTAGAATACCATAATATTTATGATAGTTCATTATTTAAATACAATCAACTTTTTTTTAGACATGTAAATTTATATAGTGTATCAATATGAGGATGGTAGTGTCTTATAAAAGACCATCCAAAAAAATCTATTCACCAAACATAAGGATAGTCAGGTATAAATATGTTACAATCCTTTTTTCCAAAAGGATAATATAGAATAGTGATGTACAATGTTTTTTTGAAGAATTAACATATATAAATGTATATCAATAGTGTATAATGATGTTTCAAAGGGTTAAAAACCATTTAAATGTATGAGAGTTATGTATAATTTTGTTCTAAATAATTAATAACTATATAAAATATATAAAAATCATGTATAATTCTATTATAAGAGATTAAAACCATATAAATATATAAAAATAATGTATAATACTATTTTGAAGATTGTATAAAAATAATGTATAATGTTTTTATGAAGAGTTAATAACCATATAAAACATATAACAATTATGTATATGTTATTTTGTAAGATGAAAAACCAAATAAATGGATAATAATCATGTATAACATTATTCCAAAGAGTAAAAATCCTTATGAAATGTATAAAAATCACGTATAATGTTGTTTTGAAGAATTGACAATCTTAAGACATGTATAACAAATATGTGTACATATATACCCTTTGAAATGCATAACAATCATGTATATATACATATATATCTATATACACATATACATGTATGTATACACACACACATATGCATGTGTATATGTATATGCATGCATGCATATTTACATATATATGTGTGTATATATGTGTGTACATATATATAAATGTATACATATGCATTTATACATATTCATGGAAACTTAAATAACTAGTTCAAAAATAAACTAACACACATTTTCTTTATGTTCACATAGTCCATTCAACATTTCAACAAACACTTAGCTTTCAATCTCATGGATTTATGTAACTAATGTAGATACACAATTATATGATTGATTCAAGCATAAAAAATCACACATTTTGCATTCAAACAACCTATACAACATTTAAAAAAATAACTTGTAACCTCATGGATTTATGTAAACTAATACATTGGGAAGATTATACATAATTATACACCAATCAGATTTACCTCTTTATTTTTTAACACTAGGTTCTTAAGCATTTTAATGATACTTTGCATGCAACCTTTGTTTAGATACTTCCAACTCTATAAAAAAATTCTTCCTTATTTTCCTAATTCCCAAGTATTTATAAAGTTGTATAGGCTCAACCAAATGTAGGGTATACAAGTTCCTATGTATATAATTTATTTACATAGTCATTGAAGTATTGTTTCAAATAGTTGTAACAACAATCTATATGTCCATCTTGGTTCAATATCCCACACACAAATAGAAACACATGGTGAATTTATATATACAACTACATAGATCTAACAACATCAAATTTCTAAAAAAATGTAACAATATTTGAAGTATACAACTCAATGCAAGTATACTCAACATTATGCAAGAAAGCAAATATACTTTGAAATTTTTATGCAAATAAAAGTTTTACGGTCATGTAATCATGGAAAAATGGCTCAAAATTATTTATTATTTCATTGGCTTCCACTTTTTAGAAATCTAAATTTTTTATGAATTTCCTCTTTAAAAACCCCTTTCTAAAGGCATGTGTTTGCTTCCTTTAAATCCTTATGCCCATAATTAAAAAATGTAACTATAACCCACATTTATGGTGTCTATCATGCCCTTCTAGAATCTATAGAAGACATAATACTTAAAATTTTCAACACAACCCTCCAAAAACTCTTTTCATACATGCAACCACTTAATCATGAGTAAATAACTATGAAAATCTAGCAATGGATCAAACTCAATAACCATAAACCTCCATGAAAGACTCAAAATTCCCCTCAATTTCTTAGATTTTAGTCTGATGTAGGAGCATCTCAAGTGAAGGGAAATCCCGTGTCACCAAAAAAATGATAGTTTCAAAGTTTGGTAAGATTTCATAAGAAAATCTTCTTATGGGTAAAATTTAGGCTCCATTATGGATTGAACGACAATTTTCAGTTGGTGGATGCATTGTGCTTGCTTCTTTTGATTTTTGTGGATATGTCATTTAGTATGGAAGATGTAAGATGGTGTGATGGAAAACCAATATAGGTATATTCTTTTGTGCAATATTATTTTAACCAAATTATTTGAGGAATATCAAAGGACCACAAAGCCTTTGGAGGGAATTTATCTATCAAGTTGGATCGATTCAGATGCTATGAAGACGTTTCACCTTCCAACAGAGGACCATCAATTTAAATGCATAGTATGGTGAATGTGTGGTGTGTGTGGCGTGGGAAGGAAAGGAGGGTCGTGGTTGAAGGAAATAGAGGACTGTATAGAAAACATATGCAAAATCCTCTTCCCTCTTACTCACCATGTAGCTGCAAGGATTTTATCATTGCAAATAAAGAGATTAAAATTGAGATCGATTAGGAATGTGTTGGATTAGGCTCTAGGAAAATTCACCGCTAGCAATTTGTCGATGGAAAATTCACCGCCAACAATTTATCACCACAAAAAATTCACCGTCAAGTAAAATTCATCGCTAGCAATTCACCATGGCGGAAAATTAACCGCATTCATATTTTTTAATATATATTTCAAAAACTTTGATTTCATTAAAAATATTAATACCGTTAATTTTTTGCGGTAGTGAATTTTACTTGGCGGTGAATTTTCACTGGATGGATTTTTTGTGGAGTGAATTGGTGACGGTGTTGATGAATTGTTGGCGATGATGAATTTACTATATGTCATTGGATTAATTGGAAAATATATGTCATTGGATTAATTGGAAAATGAAAGATTGTAGACCGTATGAGTGGGAGAGGCGCGACAAGATTAGGTGAAAGTGTATTTGCAAAAGATGAGGAGGGCGCCATAGAAAGGAGGGTATTTTCACAGCAGACCGAGCCCAAGAAACTAGAAACATGAAGATGGAAGGGAAATGCCAAAAGTAATCCGATGATGTTAAACAAATGCAGATCACGTGGAGTAGAGTGTGCAAATGAATCAAGGAAAGAAGTCCACGCCACTTGAAGATAGAAGGTGATAGCACAACATGGTAAACGGTGAGTAGAAGACTCGACAGGTCTTGTGATGGTTGAGGCATAATCAATAATTCAAAGTGTGAATTGTTATGTCAAATTAATGAGGGATCATATGGAGGTTGCCATTCTGAGGGGATTGTTGAGCAGAATGGGATGAAGTAGATGGCGATATGGAAGGAATGTTCGATAGACCATAAAGAACAATGAAATCTAATTGAAAGAACATTGTTGAAGGTTCCAACCGATGAGAGGAGTATACAACATGGAGGATAAAGTGGAATCAAACAAAATAAGCACAAAGCAAGTGGAAGACAAACCACGCCATATATAAAGGGAGATATATTGGGTTATAAAAGGTTAATTTTCCGTCATTAAAGGATGAAGAATCATAAATAAAGAGAGTAAGAGCAGAGCATAAGAGGAGGAAGAATCGAGCAGAGGAGGAGAAATATAGAGAGGAATGGAGTTTCACGACTTTGTATTGTAATTCATGAAATATGAGAAATAAAGATGTTTGATTTGTTTTTCAATTTGAATGTAAATTTTGTAGTTATAAATCGATTAAAATTGATACAAGTTATTACCAATTTTGATGTTAATCGTCATGGAGTCTTTGTAATCTTAATTTTGTGGATTTAAGTTGAGGGAGTGTTTTGTCTCCATCATAATCTAAGAGGAAATCTTAGTGTATTTCAAAAATGAAATTATATGCATTTAAAAATCAACAACAATTTCTCCTTCTTTTAAATTTTAATTAAATATTTTAAATTGGAACAAATCAACATAACAAAAGAAGGATCTAAGTTTATAATCCTATTGAGAACTTTTCAAACTAAAAAAACATATTTTATCCACAAAGAACATCGACTCATCAACAAATACAACACAATCACACATCAAGCACACTAAACAATAACTACAAAACACATGATGAATTTATGCAACCATTCAAAAGAAACAAAAAACTCATTCACAATTCCACAACAATATTCAAGTAGATTTCTACATGCCTATGAATGCATGCTCGATATATAGTCAAGTTGTGAATTGTGCAAGCGTGTGGGTTATCAAGAAATTATGGTACAAGTGCCCACTGTCAAGAACTTCTTCCCTCTCTTAAATGATGTTTTCCCTCTATGACTAAGAGGGGGGAAGTTTAACCTACATCCACCACATGATAATACTAGATATTAGTTAGTCTATATCAACATAAAAGGATTATAATCAAAGCTCCTTGTAATGCTACTTTTCTTCAAGTTTAAATATTATAAATTAGATACAAATGCACAAAAATGCTAATTAATCGAAGTTATCTAGTTTAAGACTTAAGCACATAAAAAAAATCATCAATAATATATAAATTGACATTCAAAAATATAAATAAGATTAAAAGAGAATAAATAACATCATTAATCAAATCAAATCTATTTCATTTATAAGTAAAAATATCTTGGAATTGAGTTTAGTACTTATTTGAATCATAGGTCTTGGAAATATTATTATCACCCTAGGAAGATGCCAATGGTATTGGATCTCGCTATGAAAAAATCAAGGAGGAAATAGTTCATTTCATAATGCAATGCACTATTGTGCTCTACATAAGTGTTGGTTCCGCAAAACAATGCTCAACACAAGTGCACACCATGCTCCAGAATAATTACTCAACATGCACACAACATGCTCCACAGTAAATTACTAAACATGTATACAACATGCTCCAAATTAATTACTCAAGATGGGTACAACATGATTCATAATAACTACTCAACATGCATAATAGCCTTGGCTAGGACAATCCCGAGTGCACTCTATAACTTGAGTTGGACACTCTCTATGCCCATAGCTCACCAAACCACTTTCTTCTTCCTTGAATGTTCTCCATGCCTTTCCAAGTTTCACATAAATGCTTTATATAAGCCTTAAGGGGTGGTTTCCAAACCATCACACCCTTTCCCAAAATTTTCCTTTTAATTATTATTTAATAAATAATTATTCCTCCCCCTTTTAAAAGAGTTTTTTTATATATTTTATTTATTAATATCTCTTTTAACCAAATGATCATAATATTCTTTATTTTTCTATATCCCTTTTAATTTTAAAGGTTTATTTCATAGTTTTCTCTCCTCTTGGGGAAAAAGTCACATAACATTTCTCCCCTTGTAAATTAGTTATCCTCAGTAGCATGAAATGCATCTACATCACAACTCAAAAAACACATAATCAATAATTTAAGAAACTGATTTCAATATATCTATCCTTCATAATGTTTATATATATATATACTTTATCTACATAATTTTCTTCTTTTAATCATTTTTAGAATGACAAGAACTACATACATACATATAAGGAATTTACAATTGAGGCTAATTCTATTCTATATGTTTAATCACATATATTTCAACTTTACCAATTTGTTTTCATGTAACACATTTTCTTTAATATAGATGTTTTAATAATTTACATGTAACTTCAACATTAAATTTATAAAATTATTATCATGTGTTGACATAACATTTACCTAGTGAATGACATGCATATCCCATACTATGTACTTGTTACCTATTTTTAGCTACAACTCAAAATAGGTAGAGCTGAATTTCATTCATGATTAAAATGTACACAAGTAATTTCAAATTTTTCTACTAAGTATTCATTGCTGTACAAATCTGATTACTTTTGAATTTCCAATATTATTATGCAAATGTTTGTAACAAAAAAACTCATAAATTTGCATAAGAAATGTTGTTTTATTCATATTGTAAAAACCCAAAGTCCCACACAAGCTGTGGGAGTAGCTTAATTTGATTACTTGATCAAATACTGAATACAAAAAGAAGAAATGCATATCACACAACTGAAGATAATGTAAGAATAAAGAGAGAAGGTGATTCATCATTGCTTGGAATGACAAATCATTGTCACAATTGTGTTGATCTTGGTTCAAATCCAGCTCTAGATTCAGCTCCAGCTCGAGGGTTTACCTGCAAATTTTTTGAAAGGTGGTATTAGAGCAATGAAAAATCACATTCTACCTTATCCCTATATTACCAAGAGAAATGTAATCTGCATCCTATCAGGAATTCACCAGATGATTAAGTCATCAAAAAAGTAGATGTTCAGCGAGCACAAAGTTCAATGCAATCTTTCAACTTCAATTATTTTGCTAGCTTGTTTGTTTAATGTGCAGGTACAGGTATTGGTTCATCACAATTCAACATTTTAGTATGTGGGAAAAAGTGGGCTCCCACAAGGGTCAAGCCCAACATACTGCAAAGATGCATTATCATTTGTGTGATAGTGAACATACATACATATTTCAAGTTCACAACCAAAACAACACAAAAAATAGTGAAGGAAAAATCATCAAGGGATATTTGCAAGGCACTAATTACAACAATTGCAACCTATTAGGTTATAGGCAAATGATTCAAAGTGATTTCGTTTTGTGGAGTGCACATAAAGCAAATAGAAATGATGGTTCTCTTAATATCTCAAGAGCAAGGTAAAGCCAGCCCATGCAAGGTGCCAACCGTGTTTCTACATAGAGACTTTAGCCACAATAATGCTGCCAAACTTGTGACTTGTTTCTTTAGGATATCTATATATATATAAAAGTGCAGATTATAAGAAATAGGGAAGCTATTTACAACAATGTTGGAGAACACTTTCATGAAGTTTTATGTTGTAATACAACCACAATAATTTATCATGATCTACAATGCATCCAAACCACATCTAAGTGTGCTCAATGAGATTTGCATAAGAAAGGAGCAATGGAGTCACAATGCCAAGGACAAACTGCATAGAGGAGAGTGGCAAACTACAAGTAGTGTATTCTTCTAAGCTAACATCATGGTTATTTTGAACATGTAACTCAAATCTTATTAAATACATAATCAAAAGGTTTTAGATTATCAGTAAAGGCATTGCCCTAAAGCGGCTATGAAGGTATGAATGAATTTCTGAGTTTGCATTCAAAATCTAGAAAAGCTTCAAGGGATTTCAAAACCCAAAAAATGTTCTCATCTGAAGTTAAAAAAACCGGAGTTTTTCATAGAGAAGGGTTTTAGGCGACCATGGGGTTTTTGCAAAATAAAATAGTCTAGAGCTTTTAAATCCTTTGTATATGTAAAATATAGAGTCTAGAATGTTTTGCATAGAGGAAAAAATATGTGGGGAGAGCTTTTCACTCACATACACGACCAAGAAAAATATAGAGAGCTCTCATGAATAAAGAAGTTTCAGAAACAAGGGACGCATGGAGGAAATGAAAGCAATCAATCATTTTGTAGTTTTTGAGGCTCGGATAGAGCATATTCCACAGTAAAATCAAAGAAAAAAATCAATACCCAGTTGGAGAATGGAAGAAGTTGTGGCCAGAGACAGTTTTTTATTACAAATAACCCAGACCCAGTTGGGATTTGCATCAAATCTCAAACAAATGGGTTATGGAAGAACTTTTAACTCATTCTAGATGAAGAAAAACTCGGAAATGTGCATGGCCACGACTAATATATGCTAAAAACCCTCATGCATGGTGGAGATAATGCGCTGAGAATGTGAGAGTTTCATTCTTTTTGAAAAAATTGTGGAGTTAATCAACATTTTTACACAGGAAAACTAATATTATTTCATTATCTTGCCCTAAATGAGCTCAAATCAAGATTTTATCAACAGAAAGTGGCAAACATGAAATACAAAAATGTTGGAGAGCTTACCCAAGTTTGCAGAGGAGAGAATACATTTAAATGATTGTTGTAAAATCTTCTAAGAACTCTTCAATGACAACCTTAAATTGATAGAAAATATCAATAGAGAAACATTAAAATTGCATCAGAAACAATGGAAGAGGTTGTGGCTTAAGAACCAAAAGATGCTTTCAAAATGTAGGTCAACATTCAGACTGGTAAAAAGAACACTTACCTACTCAGTTTCTACAAAAAACTCCATGTAAATCATTCAAAGATACAAATCGAATGATGAGTTTTGAGTTTCCAAACCCTTACCAAGCATGGAGGCGCTGCAACAGTTTTCTCCAAGATGCAAAATAAAAATGAATGATAATTTTAGGGTTTGAGTGTTTTGCCATGCCCTAAAAACAAATGATGATTTTTGACTTATGTTTTAAAATTAAAATCATTGCCTATTATTGTTGTGGTCTTGTCTTTTAGTCAATAGACCTAATGATGTAAATGGAGCCTGTGGGTTCATGATGATGCTCGAGAGACATATGGTGTGTGTTTTTATTTTTTCTAAAATATATTTTGTTAAATTCCTTCACAATGATTTGTAAAGTTTTTTCAACATTATTAGAACAATTTTAATAATTGTTTTAATCAATTGTTGAAGTAAGTTGTTTTTGAAGAGGAAACGAGTTCAAAAATTTTCACTCATGCATGGAGATTTAAAGGTGGACTAAGAGATTTCTTTTTACGCAAAAGAGGAGATAGAACTGGAGCTTTCACATGCACCTTTATTTTTTGGAGTTTCTCATTGACTTCAAATGAAATTGGAATTATTTTCGAGTTCACTTAAGTCAAGTGAATCATCAGGGGAAGTTTGGAGCTATTGCAGTATGGATTACTTTATTTTTTCCCCCTTTTTTTCTAGGGTTTTTGATTTTTCTCGTGAGAAGCATGGATTGCTTTTTCTCATTTTCAGTTAGCTTGGAGTTCCACCTCTTGGGCACATTATGCATTTCTTCATTGTATCTATTGGAAAAAGTCATTATTTTTCCTCAGTTCTTGATGATTTTTCCTTTGTATTTCTACAAAGAAGAAATTGATTTTGTAACTCAAACTTTTACAATATTTTATATGCAACTTGTTTTACAGGTTCTATTTTACCATTTTATGCATGAGTTCCTTTAATTTCAGTTGAATCTACCTTATCATTGTGTTGTTTTTAGGAATGATTGGATGATATTTTACTGTGTTTTAACATAACAACCTTTAAAATCATTGTCTCATTTATACTTGCATGCATTAAAAAGTAGTGAAAATCACAGGTCTTAGTTTGTGTAATGAAATAATCCTTTCTTTTCATGTGGTGAGAACCCAATTTTCCTCCAAAGAAGAAATTTATTCAATCCTTCCTTAGAATCATTTTTGTGATCAAATTGCTAAATTTGTTTGTGTGGATAGATTTTTTGAAAGTTATTGTGAGTTAGAGTTGCATGTTTCTATCAATTAGGTGCATCACCCACAATTTTAAGTTTAGTTTATGCATTCATTTCAAACTTTCTTCCCTTTTTCCATCCAAGTTACAAACAATCATCAAAATATCATATAGGAAGCTGGCCTATAATCTGGAGGTTTAATTTCATATAGGGTACCCACAACTTGAAGGTATTACCATGTTACACAGTATTGAAAAGTCTCTCTGCTTTTACATTCAGGTGCACTCCTATTGATAACAATTTTTTGCACGTCTGGTGGGACTTTGAAGTTCACTTCAGAGAAAGAATTCAAAGTTTTCAAGCTGCTATTCTGGTATATACAACAACATTTTTTACCTTTCAGAGGTTACAATTTATACTTGGTGACTCTGAGCACAATCCACTGGTCTCAACAGATGGAGTGCTGGTATGTTCATATTTGTAAAAGAGGTCTGATTCACTTTGATTTAAAGAAAATTTTCAAGTTTCAAATGCTTTAACATGACAAGTTTTTATGAAAATAGCATGTTTTCACCTTCGTTTCATGAAAATCCTTCCTACCCACATCCTTATCAACCATATCAGGCTAGTCATGATGTTGGTTTTATCCCAAACAACCACACAACAGTAATATATTAGCATGCTCAACATGCTTACCTCCCACCCACCCTTGCTCAACCTTCAGATCAACATTCATATGTCCAAAATCAGCTTCAAGAGGTTGATGATATGAAGAATAACATGAATAAAATGAAGGACATATTGTTAGAATTCACAAAGCAGATAGAAGAGATCAAGATGCAACAAGAGTAAAATCAACAACAAGAAGAGATGGCCTATCAGGCCCATCTCTATGAGCAAGACTTGCTGACGTAGAGGAGACAGTATGAAGAAGATCTTTCTGCAAAAGAGGAGTAAATTAAAATGTTGGTTACCTAAGCTCCAAGGATGGAATCCCAGTTAGTTTCTTGCATAAAACATCAACCGACAGAGGAAGAGGTTTCCAAGGTTTCTACACAATCTCCAAGTAAGTTTTCTAGATTTGACATTCCAAGTTATAGGGGTAATAGTCAATCCAATGTTAAAGATCAACCCCTACAGGAGCTCATGAATGAACAAAATCTGTCAAATCAATCCATTAATCCTTAGTTTCAGACATGTCAAGAGCCTGAATTAAGTAATCAAAGTACTGAATAGTAATGGCAGCCTTCTTAGACCAAACATCTTGACTATAAAATGCCAAACCTTAGTAAGAATATTCCTTGTGTGTTAATTCAAGATCAAAAAGAGGAAAAAGTTGTAGAATCTAACTCAATCAAGGTTCCAAGTTGGAGGAATGAAAAAGAGGAGAAGGAAGTTGTTGTTTGTATTGTTTCCCCAGCTCAAAATCACAATAGCACATGTGAAGACGATGTTGGATCAAATTCACTACTGAACCCCTTAGATTTTGATTCATTTGATTTTTTTTTTATGTTGTTTATAAGATGGCTGAAAGCATAATGTAGGAATTACCAGTTAAAGATCTTCACTTGCAGACAGAGGATGCCCAAGTGTCACGGGAGAAGGAACCACATAAAGAAGAACAATTGGTTTATCTATTTGACCAAATACCTAGTTTTATTGAGCAGGCTGAAGAGAGGATACAAGTACATGATTTACCAGTTGATTTGGAACAACCAGAAGATATTGTAGAACATGATGTACTGCTGGCTCAAGATGAGATTCAAGCCTCAATCCATATAAGACAAAAAAAGGTCAGTCTTATTTTGGAGGTTGATGAAAATGATTTGCATGAAGTTTATGAAGAAAGTGGTTCTTAGATTTTTGTTGACGTATTTGATGAACTTCCCCAATTTGTTGATGAAAATGAGGATCTCACATACATGATAGCATCTATACCTGGTATGGAACAACTAAATGATAAAAATCATCTGGATTTAATGCAAAGTTATGAGTTAGATGAGAACATGTTTTTAGGCATCATAGAGGTTTTTTGTTCTAACATAAGTGATAGGCTAGTATCGTATGAAAAGAGAAGCATGTGATTAGCCCATTCAAGTCAGGGAGGCTATTGAAAAAGTTTTAGAAGATAATGCCTTGAAGCCTATGAACTTATTTGATGAGCTGCCCCACTTTGTTGACGAGGAGTTGTATTCTATCATGGACAAAGAACATAAGGAACAACTACTACTTGTTTTTAGTAATCGAACATGGATATCAGCTCCTTATTCAAGAAGATCCAACCATTGAAAACATTAATGGTTTCTTTTTCAGAGACTATTATAGATTATGCAAAGAAAAAAGACTCCTTTTTCATTGAAGAGTTCAAAGAAAGGATAACTGATCTTCCTAAAAACAATAATAGAAAAATATTTCAAGAGGATCAGACTGTAATAGCCAATGAACAATCTACATATTACTTCCAATCAACATCTTATCAAGGAAAGAATGAAGTCTTCGAAGATCAACAAAAGGACAACTTAACTTCATTTATTGTTTCTAAAAATATGAACAATGGGCTGAGAAAATAGAGCATAAGCATGAGGCTGAAAATTACAAATTGAGTGTCATGACAAGAGGATGTCCTATCAAACACCTAGCACAGTTGGAGGGCTACCAAGAAGAATTTCCAGTTGAATTACTTGCTTGGGAGCACAAGATTGAACATCAGAAGGGATCAATGCAGGTTGCTTACCCTATTCAAAATAGTTGCATGCACCTCTTGTATAAGACAAACAAGGAGGTGTTTTTCATGATTGAAGAGGTGTTTAATCCATGCACTCAAAATTTATTTTTCCTCCATCACTATTGGACAATTTGCAACCAAGTAGCATGATGTAAGTTGATGAGAAAAGGGAGTTTTTTCAACCAACCAGTGAATGGTTATGTTTGAGCACTAACACTATTGGTTAGTGTAGGGTAGGATAGTTTTCAACTAATAAGTGCCACATGGCACATTTCATTTCAGTACTATTTTCTTTCAATAAGTACAAATGTTGCACCTACTTTCTGACTCCGTCTTAAATAGAGTCATGATTAGATTCTTTCAGTTTTGTTTGTTGTTGTTGTTTGTTTCCAACTAGTTGAGTTACAAGATTTTTGAGTCAAAAGAGGCCAAAAATGGACTCCATACCTAATGGATAAGCTACACAACTAGGGTCTATGGTTCTTAGCAGGAAAGAACTCCACAGAGGTCGCCAAATTGTTACCTATTTTTAGCTACAACTCAAAACAAGTAGAGCTGAATTTCATTCATCATTAAAAGGTACACAAGTAATTTCAAAGTTTTCTACTAAGTATTCATTTCTATACAAATTTGACTACTTTTGAATTTCCAGTATTATTATGCAAATGTTTGTAACATAAAAACTCATAAATTTGCTAAGAAATGTTGTTTCATTCATATTGTAAAAAAGAAAAGTCCCACACAAGCTGTGGGAGTAGCTTAATTTGATTACTTGATAAAATACTGAATAAAAAAAAAAGAAATGCATATCACACAACTGAAGATAATGTAAGAATAAAGAGAGAAGGTGATTCCTCATTGCCTGGAATGAAAAATTGTTGTTACAGTTGTGTTGATCTTGGTTTAGCTCCAGCTCTAGGTTCAACTCTAGCTCCAAGGTTTACCTGCAAAATTGTTGAAAAGTGGTGTTAGAGCAATGAAAAATCACATTCTACCTTATCCTTATATTACCAACAAAAATGTAATCTGCATCCTATCAGGCATTCACTAGATGATTAATTCATCCAAAAAGTAGATGTTCAATGAGCACAAAGTTCAATGCAGGCTTTTAGATTCAATTATTTTGCTAACTTGTTTGTTTAATGTGCAGGTACAGGTACTGCTTCATCACAATTCAACATTTTAGTAAGTGGGAAAAAGTGGTCTCTCACAAGGGTTGAGCCCAACATACTACAAAGCTATATTATCATTTGAGTGATAGTGAATAGGCATACATATTTCAAGTTCACAACCAAAACAACACAAAAAATAGTGAAGGTACAATCATCAAGGGATATTTGCAAGGCACTAATTACAACAATTGCAACCTATTAGGTTATAGGCAAATGATTCAAAGTGATTTCATTTTGTGGAGTGCACATAAAGCAAATAGAAATGATGGTGCTCTTAATATCTCAAGAGCAAGTTAAATCCAACCCTTGCAAGGTGCCAACTATGTTTCTACATAGAGATTTTAGCCACAATAATGCTGCCAAACTTGTAACTTGTTTCTTCAATATATATATATATATATAAGTGTAGATTATAAGAAATAGGGCAGCTATTTACAACAATGTTGGAGAACGCTTTCAAGAAGTTTTATGTTGTAATACAACCATAATAATTTATCATGATCTACAATGCATCCAAACCACATCTAAGTGTACTCAATGAGATTTGCATAAGAAAGGAGCAATGGAGTCACAATGCCAAGGACAGACTGCATAAAGGAGAGCGGAAAACTGCAAGTAGTGTATTCTTCTAAGCTAACATCATGGTTATTTTGAGCATGTAACTCAAATCTTGTTAAATACATAATCAAAAGGTTTTAGATTATCAGCGAAGGCATTGCCTTGAAGCAGCTATGAAGGTATGATTGAATTTTTGAGTTTACATTCAGAATCTAGAAAAGCTTCAAGGGATTTCAAAACCCAAAAAATGTTCTCATTTGAAATTAAAAAACCCAAGTTTTGCATAGAGAAGGGTTTTAGGCGACCATGGGGTTTTTGCAAAATAAAATAGTCTAGATATTTTAAAGCCTATGTATTTGCAAAATATAAAGTCTAGAATGTTTTGCATAGAGGAAAAAATATGTGGGGAGAGCTTTTCACTCACAGACACGACCAAGAAAAATACAGAGAGCTCTCATGAATAAAGAATTTTAAGAAACAAGGGATGCATGGAGGAAATGAAAGCAATCGATCATTTTGTAGTTTTTGAGGCTCGAATAGAGCATATTCCACAATAAAATCAAAGAAAAAAATCAATACCCAGTTGGAGAATGGAAGAAGCCGCGACCAGAGATAGTTTTTTATTACAAATGGCCTAGACCCACTTGGGATTTGCATCAAATCTCAAATACATGGGTTATGGAAGAACTTTTAACTCATTCCAGATGAAGAAAAACTCAGAAATGTGCATGGTTGTGACTAATATATGCTAAAATCCCTCATGCATGGTGGAGATAATGCATTGAGAATGCAAGAGTTTCATTCTTTTTGCATAAATTGTGGAGTCAATCAACATTTTTACATGGGAAAACAAATATTATTTCATTATCTTGCCCTAAATGAGCTCAAACCGAGCTTTTATCAATAGAAAGTGGCAGGCATGAAATACATAAATGTTTGAGAGCTTACCCGAGTTTGTAGAGGAGAGAATACATTTAAATGATTGTTGTAAAATCTTCTAAGAACTCTTCAATGGTGGCCTTGAATTGATAGAGAATATCAAAAAATAAATATGAAAAATTGCATTAGAAACAATGGAAGAGGTCGTGGCTTAAGAGCCAAAAGATTCTTTCAAAATGTAGGTCAACATTCAAACTGGTAAAAAGAACACTTACCTACTCAGTTTCTGCAAAAAAAATCCATGTAAATCATTCAAAGATATAGATCAAATGATGAGTTTTGAGTTTCCAAACCCTTACCAAGCATGGCAGCACTGCAACAATTTTCTCCAAGATGCAAAGTAAAAATGAATGATAATTTTAGGGTTCAAGTGTTTTGCCATGCCCTAAAAACAAATGATGATTTTTGACTTATCTTTTAAAATTAAAATCATTGCCTATTATTGTTGTGGTCTTGTCTTTTAGTCAATATACCTAATGATGTAAATGGAGCCTGTGGGTTCATGATGATGCTCGGGAGACATATGGTGTTTTTTTTTTCTTTTCCAAAATATCTTTTGTTAAATTCCTTCACAATGATTTGTAAAGTTTTTTCAACATTATTAGAACAATTTTAACAATTGTTTTAATAAATTGTTGAAGTAAGCTATTTTTGAAGAGGAAATGAGTTCAACGATTTTCACTCATGCATGGAGATTTAAAGGTGAACTAAGAGATTTCTTTTTACGCAAAAGAGGAGATAGGACTAGAGCTTTCACATGCACCTTTATTTTTTGGAGTTTCTCTTTGACTTCAAGTAAAATTGGAATTATTTTTGAGTTCACTTAAGTCAAGTGAATCATCAGGAGGAGTTTGGAGATATTGCAGTATGAATTACTTCATTTCCCCCCCCTTTTTTTCTAGGGTTTTTTATTTTTCTCATGAGAAGAATGGATTGCTTTTCTCACTTTCAGTTAGCTTGGAGTTCCACCTCTTGGGAACATTATGCATTTCTTCATTGTATTTATTGGAAAAATTCATTATTTTTCCTCAATTCTTGATGGTTTTTCCTTTGCATTTCTGCAAAGAAGAAATTGATTTTGTAACTTAGACTTTTACAATATTTTATATGCGACTGGTTTTACAAGTTCTATTTTTCCATTTTATGCAAGAGTTCCTTTAATTTCAGTTGAATGAAGTATCTACCTTATCATTGTGTTGTTTTTATGAATGATTGGATGAGATTTTACAATGTTTTAACATCAAAACCTTTAAAATCATTGTCTCATTTATACTTACATGCATTAAAAAGCAGTTAAAATCACAGGTCTTAGGTTGTGTAATGAAATAATCCTTTCTTTTCATGTGGTGAGAACCCAATCTTCCTTCAAAGAAGAAATTTATTCAAGCCTTAGAATCATTTTTGTGATCAAATTGTTAAATTGGTTTGTGTGGATAGATTTTCTAAAAGTTATTGTGAGTTAGAGTTGCATGTTTCTATCAATTAGGTGCATCACCCACAGTTTTAAGTTTAGTTTATGCATTCATTTCAAAATTTCTTCCCTTTTTCCATCCAAGTTATAAACAATCATCAGAATATCTTATAGGAAGCCGCCCTATAATCCAGAGGTCTACTTTCATATAGGGTACCCACAACCTGAAGGTATTCCTATGTTACATAGGATTGCGAAGTATCTATTCTTTCACATTTGGGTGCACTCCTATTGATAACAATAGTCACTCATCATTGAACTATATAATATATATACTCAAGATATATTCTAGTCATTCATTGTTGAACTATATAATATATATACTCAAAATATATTCTAAGATGATAATTGTGCATTCTAGACTACATGAGTATCCTATTTTCCTATACATCAAGTATATTTGAATTGAAACAAGTAGAAAGTTATCCTAAAAAGAGTTCATATCTTTTCATAGATCTTTTCTATATAATACTTTATAAGACACATGTAGAAATTTATTATGTTGATCAAGTCTAATAAAAGAGTAAAATAGAATAAAACATGGTAATATATCTAGATATCTTAACAATGATAGTAAAGTATTAACATGCATTGATCACTTCATAGAGAAACCATGATTATGATTAACCTTTTTTGATATTTTCTTTATTTCAATACAAGGGTGAAGATTATGATTTGAATAGAACAATGATGATTTTCATAGACTCATGTACTATTATATGAGACTCAACAAGGCCATTGAGACCTCTAAATGATGGCTACAGATTGTTGCTTTATAGAAAAACAACAAAAATCATTCAACAACAATTTCTTCCATTATATCTTTCTTCATGTAAGGAGGTTCACTACAAGAAATATCTACAGTAGTGATCCCAAGAGACCTTATAATTTCTTTTGTTGGGTTTTATATTTCATTCACAATGTAGTCCAATGTTTTTTGATTTAATTACGCCACCATTATCTACCAAAATATGATTAGCCTTGAGATCTCTATAAATGAATTTTAACTTCTAAATATAAGTCAAGGCTTCCATTACATCTTTCAATACTGTTATGTATCATCCAATGAAGTTTTAAATTTGATCGATCTAGCCCACATGTATGGCATAACTATATATAACCATTTTCCCACTATGAAAATGCGTATTTAAATTTTTTAGAGGTGGTTTCTCCCCTTGTAAAAATTTGACATGTTTGACCCTAAAAGAGCCTATTTGGTTTCATATCCTATAAATATGGTATGCTCACTAACTTATTGCAAACATAGTGTCATTTGTCTAAGTTTAAGTTGTGAATCTAAGGACCTGTGGGTTATGTAAGAAAAATATATGGAACTTAGTTTTTATTCACGTGAAATATGCTTATAGGAACAACTCTAAAAATGGTTTTCATAGTTGATAAAGTGAGTTTATAATTATTGTATAGCTCCAAAGTTAAATAAAGAGAAACTTCATTCATTGGATAGGGATAACTTGATTGATGATCTCTTCCTCTCATGTATGGATGTAAGGAGTTCAAAATGCTCAACATTTTTAACATAATTCTTTAAAAAAGTATTGTTTTATTCCACCTAATCTATTTAAATATCATAGTTTTTAAAATTTTAAGAGGTGAGAATGGTCCTAGAACCCATGGGTTATGGTCCCATAATGTAACTTGTTTTTACTGGAGTAAAAAATCTAGGTGTCATGGTGCCCTGTTTTCACAGGTTTAGTTGTCTCTTTGTACTAGATCCTATTGGCAACTCAAGGGAAAACAACTGAGAGGGGAGGTGAATCAATTGTCACCGAATTTCAAACTTATTCAACTTATTAACCTTATTCTCATATCTAATCATTAATCATGAAAGCATAAATGAACAACACATCATAAGCACACATAACACCAAGATGTTTACGTGGAAACACTGTTAGGGGAAAAACCACGGTGGAGGTTAGTCCACAAGATTATACCATGTTAAAAATATAAGAAAATATGAATGGGGAATGCACATGCATTTAGGCACACTGCCTAGAGCTCACTGCTCAATTAAAAAGGAAGGCACACTATCTTATAGAAAGGTTCTGATTAAATCCATTAGATTTTGAACTGAGAAAATAGCATCTCGTAATGCCTAGTTACAGTTCCAGTTAAGCACATGAACACTTCTTCACTCTTCTTCACTCTTCTTCACACTCTACTCTTCCTTCGAATGATTTGAAAAATATTCACACATAGGACTTGCACACTTCACACTTGTACACATTCACTCATGCTTCCAAATGATAAAACAATCATTCTTATAAATCCGTAACAAGAGATTACATTGCTATAAGTCAACTTCAACAAAATAGCAAGAAAGAATATAAATAGTCAGCTCAGATCAATAAAGATTATTCATGCAAATCAAACAAGGTTTGCCACAACATAGTGAAGACCAAAAATAACATCCTCAAACATGAACCACTTCAATTAATTACTCGTCGAAGATCCACAACACGCTTCAACACCTTGTTGGCCAAGAACATGAAAAACATGAACACACAAAAGAAAATCTCAAATCACAAGCAAAAAAATCAATGTGGACATGCAACATAGATAGAGAACAAACTAGAAACATCCAAAAACACCATGAAACACCAGAGAGGCATCCGCAACAACTGAACTAACTGAAATCACATGATCTTCATTCAGGAACACAAATTGAAGTAATAAAAAAACTGCCAGAATACAAATCTTCACGCGGATCTCTAAAACTTGATGTGGATAAACTAGATATACTCAATAGGAAACCCTTTAGTCCACAACCTTTGAAAAAAAACATACTAACCACACCAACAAAAAGAACTTCACCTCACCACTAACAATCTTATTACAATTTTCTCAATATCCTCGATATATACAACTTCTAATGCAACAATGCTAATAGTGTTGACATCAATGACAACCACATATTAGAAAAACACCACAACATCCAACAATCTCCCCCTTTGGCATTTATGGAAACACATGATGTGAAAATATCATCAACACAACTACACTTACTCCCCCTTAGGTTCTGACTCTTCTCTTTGCAACTCTTCTCCCTACAAAGATTTTTCACATAATTCTTCTCCCCCTTTGAAATAAATGACAAAAATATCTTCTATGCAAGCTTTGAACCACATATGTAAACACTTGAACATCTGAACATCTGACTACTCCCCATGAGTAGCAACCATCACAACATCAATCCAGATCAAAATATGATCATGAAATGCACAGATTGATTCAAATCAATGCATCCTTAGTTCTGATTAGGAGGGGTAATCACCCCTAACTTCCCTTTGAGATACTCAAAAGTATCCTTAGGTAACAACTTGGTAAATATATCTACAATTTGTTGCTTAGTAGGCACATACTCCAAATTGACTTCCTTTTCAATAAGTTTCTCTCTCAAAAAGTGAAACTTGATAGATATATGCTTGGTCTTGGAATGCAGCACCAGATTCTTAGAAATGTTAATAGCACTTGAGTTATCATAGAATATAACAATAGTCTCATCATACAAAACTCCGATATCCTTCAACATCTTCTTCATCCATAGTACTTGAGTATAATTATTAGCAACAACAATGTATTCTGCCTCTGTAGTAGATAAAGAAATAACATTCTTCTTTTTGCTTAACCATGAAATCAACTTCTTTCCCAAGAAAAATTCTCTACCACTGGTGCTTTTCTTGTCATTCACATCTCCTACCCAATCAACATCAGTAAGGTACTCAAAGTAAGATCATCATCTTTAGGATACCATAGACCAAAATCAACTATCCCCTTCAAGTATTTGAAAATCCTCTTCACAACAGTCACATGAAATTCTTTAGGATCAACTTGAAATCTTGCAACAATACATACATCATTCATGATATTAGGCCTAGTTTGAGTCAAATAAAGCAATCCACCAATCATCGATCTATATCTAGTTTGATTTTCCTTTGGAGAATCATCATCAGTTGTCAACTTGCATCCAGTCACCATGGGTGTACCAACTGGCTTTCAATCTTCCATACCAAATTTCTTCAACAATTCTTTCACATACTTGGATTGAGATATAAAGATCCCTTTATCCAACTAAGTAATTTGCAATCCCAAGAATAATTTCATCTCTCCAATGATTGACATCTCAAACTCATTATGTATCTCATCAACAAACTTCATGCACAAGCTATCATCTCCTCCAAATATGATATCATCAACAAAAACTTCCACAATCAAATCTTTATCATCATTCTTGAAATACATATTACTATAAGCAGTACCTTTGTTAAATCCAAGCTTCACCAATTACTTATCCAATCTAGCATACCATGCTCTAGGGGCTTGTTTTCCATACAATGCTTTCTTCAATCGAAAAAACATATCTCCCTAATCAATCAATTGGAATCCATTCGGTTTTTTAACATACACCTCTTCTTCCAATTCTCCATTTAGAAAAGCTAACTTGACATCCATTTGATAAACCTTGTAGTCTTTGTAAGCAACATAAGCAAGAAACAATCTCATAGCTTCAATTCTAGCAACAGGGGCAAAGGTTTCTTCAAAATCAATACCTTCCATCTATGAATATCTCTTACATACCAGTCTTGCTTTGTTTCTAACCACTTCACCTTGTTCATCCAGTTTGTTTCTAAAGATCCATTTAGTTCCAATTACATTTTTATCCTTAGGTTTAGGAACAAGAATCCATGTATCATTCTTTTCAATTTGTTGTAGTTCCTCTTTCATTGCTTCAACCCAATGTTCATCTTTGCATGCTTCATTCACATTGTTAGGCTTAGTCTTTGAAATCAAAAAATATTCTTTTGCAATTCTTCTCCTAGTCTGGACACCTTTGTTCTTATCACCTATGATCTGATTTTTTGAATGATTCAACCTTATATACCTCATAGTCTTCTTAGAATGTTCTTCAACCTCAGGCTCTTCTGTTCTTTCACCAGTTTCTCCTTCCTCTTGATCTTCTTGATTCACTGGAATGATTTGGACTTGACTTGAAGTCTGACCTTTGTTTGTACTAACATTCTAATCATCAAAATCATATCTACAGGTTATGGATGGTGTACTAAAGTCTTCATCAACCTTAACATTTTCACTTTCAACCATTTTCTTCAATCTCTTATTGTAACACCGGTAGGCCTTACTTTTAGTAGCATAACCTAGAAAGATTCCTTCATCACTCCCAGCATCAAACTTTCCTATATCTTCATCTCTTTTGATATAACACTTGCTTCCAAAGATCTTGAAATATCTAATAGTAGGTTTTTGACTAGTCCATAGCTCAAACAGAGTCTTACCAGTATCACCTTTGATTTGAACCCAGTTAAGTGTGTACATAGTAGTACTCACAACTTCTCTCCAGTAGATATGAGGTACATTTCCTTCTAACATCATGGTTCTAGCAATATCTAGAATTGTTTTGTTCTTCCTTTCGACAACTCCATTTTATTGAGGGGTCTACGGTGCAGATAATTGTCTCTTTATTCCATGCTCTTCAAAAAAAGAATTAAACTCACCGAAAGTGAATTCGCCACCTCTATTTGATCTCAGAAATTTAATCTTTAGACCTATCTCTGTCTCAACCATAGCCTTAAAGATCTTGAATTTTTCTAGAGCTTCAAATTTCTCCCTTAAGAAAGTAGCCCACATCATCCTTGAGTAGTCATCAATAAGCAACATGAAGTATTTGTATCCTTGTAAACTTCTAGTTCTAGCAAGGCCACACAAGTTAGTATGCACAAGATCCAACAAACCATTTGAATTCTTTTGTTTACTCTGAAATGAAATTCTTGTTTGCTTTGCTAATTGACATTCTTTGCATATGGCATTGGTAGGTTTCATCAACTTACGAAGATCTCTCACAGCCTTAGTGAAACTTATCTTGACAATATTATCAAAGTTAACATGAAACATTCTCCTATGCCACAACCAACTTTCATCAATTTGAGCAATCAAGCAAATTTTACTAGTAGCTCTCAGGTGGAAAATATTACCTTTTGTTTTGTACTTGATGCAATCACATTTCCAAAATTTCCCAATATTTTGCACTTACCATCCATGAACTAAAGATTGTATCCCTTATCAACCATCTTTCCAACACTTAAGAGATTATGCTTCAAACCTTCAACATACAAGACATCATCAATATTATGCTTACCATCAAGAGAAATGCATCCTCTTCCATGGATCACACAAACTTTGTCATCACCAAATCTCACAACACCACCATCATTCTTTTCGAAACTCACAAACTTACTTTTATCTCCTATCATATGATGAGAACAACCACTATCAATTACCCATTCATCTTTCTCTTCAACTCGAGCAACTAGGAATTTCTCCACATTTGTACAACTAGCAAATTCAGTAGACACAAGATTATTTTACTTGATAGCAATAAACACAAATTCATCTTCACTTGCATTTCCTTTGTCAGATTCATCATCTGTCACACCTTCATCAACAACATAGTAACACTTCTTTTGGAATTTAGGCTTGTTAAATCTTAGCTTGGAAACTCTCTCAGGACACCTTTGATGCAAAATGACCTATCTTATTGCAAGAGAAACATTTAATAGGAAACTTCCGCTTATACTTACCTTGTCCTCTGGCTTCTCTTTTCACAATCAATGCTTCAAGTTCTTCAAGTTCTCTTTCTTCTTCATCAAGTTGTTTCATTTCATCCTCATACTTGAATGTCTTTCTTGATGAAGTTTCACCTGGATCATACCCCTGTTTATCTCTTCCACAAGTAGTGGCCTTGAATGTAGATTCAACCTTAGGAAGGGCATCACAAAATACACTCAACTCAAAAGTAGTAAGCTTACCAATCAACATATCTCTGGTAACATTTTTCATAGTTTGGAGAGCTTCAATAGCACTAGCCTTGACTTTGTAGGAATCGAGAAAAGATCTAATAGCAACAATCTCTGATTCATCTATCTGTCCACCAGCACATCTGATACCACACACAAGTTCATTCACTCTTTGCATGAAAGCAGTAACATTCTCATCACCACCCATTTTCAACTTTTCATATTTCCCTTTTAGACTTTGTAGCTTAGCAATCTTCACATTAGCATCACCTTCATACAAGGTCTCCAACTTTTTCCAGATCTCATAAGTAGTCTTCAGATCCATCACATTTGTCATCTCAATATCATTCAAAGCACTCAATAAAGCTTCCTTAGCACAAATATTATACTCAACATCCCTGATCTCAATAGAAGTAGTAGGACCATTCTGTGGAATAGCACATATATTTTTTGTAATGCTCTAGTAGGGTTCACCAATGCATCTCAAATGGCACTCCATTCGATTCTTCCACAAGGAATAATTTGTTCCATCAAATCTAGGACTATCCTTCTTATAAGTCACCATCTCAGATCACCTCAAGTTGTAAAAATTCTTCCAAGGAACCTACTCTGATACCAATTGTTGGCAACTCAAGGGCAGACAACTAAGAGGGGGGTGAATCAGTTCTCACCGAATTTGAAATTTATTCAGCTTATGAACCTTATTCTCATATCTGATCATTAATCATGAAAGCATAAATGAACAACACATCAAAAGCACACATAACACCAAGATTTTTACGTGGAAACCCTGTTAAGGGAAAAACCACAGTGGAGGTTAGTCCACAAGATTATACCTTGTTAAAAGTATAAGAAAATATGAATGGGGAATGCACATGCATTCAGGAACATTGCCTAGAGCTCACAGCTCAATCAAAAAGGAAGACACACTGTCTTACAAAAAGGTTCTGATTAAATCCATCAGATTTTGAACTGAGAAAATAGCATCTGCTAATGCTTGGTTACAATTTTGGTTAAGCACATGAACACTTCTTCACTCTTCTTCACACTCTGCTTTGCATTTGAATGATTTGAACAATATTCACACATAGGACTTGCACACTTCACACTTGTACACATTCACTCACACTTCCAAATGATAAAACAATCGTTCTTATATATCCATAACAAGAGATTACATTGCTATAAGTTGGATTCAACAACATAGCAAGAAAGAATATAAACAGACAGCTCAGATCAATAAATATTATTCATGTGAATCAACAAAGGTCGGCCACAACATAGTGAAGACCAAAAATAACATCCTCAAACATGAACCACTTCAATTAATTACTCCTCGAAGATCGACAACATGCTTCAACACCTTGTCGGACAAGAAAATGAAAAACATGAACACGCAAAAGAAAATTTCGGATCACGAGCACAACAATCAATGTGGATGTGCAACACACATAGAGCATGGACTAGAAATATCCACAAACACCATGAAACACCAAAGAGGCATTCACAACAACTAAACTAATTGAAATCACATGATCTTCATTCAGGAACACAAACTGAAGTAACAGAAAAACTGTCATAATACAAATCTTCATAACTTGATCAAATATTCATGCGGATCTTTGAAACTTGATGTGGATAAACTAGATATAATCAGTAGGAAACCCTTTATTCCACAACCTCTGAACAACAACATACTAACTACACCGATAGAAAGAACTTCACTTCACCACTAACAACCTGTAACACTTCTTATTACAATTTTCTCAATATCCTCGACATATACAACTTCTAATGCAACAATGCTAATAGTGTTGACATCAATGACAACCACATATCAACAACACACCACAACATCCAACAGATCCTTTGTGGGTTTTTGTTGTGAACACTATTTACTCTGGTTTTTTTGTTTTCTTTCTTTCTCATACTTTGTATGGTGTTGATCTTCTCTTTTTTGCTAGTGTTGTATCCCCCTATTGGGGTTTTGGGGATGGAGTTCTTGTTGTCCTTTACCCTATTTTGCTTGGTTGTGTGGGATGTTCCTAGTCCATGTTGGTTGAAGAACCCTGTGTTCTTTGTGGTCTGGTTGGGATTGGGGATTGATGCTAGACTAGTGCATCTGATGGCTGACTCTCTCAATCACACGCTTTGATACCCAAAATAATGGCAACCTTCTTATTAATGGAAAACTATTTAATTACAATGCAATAATTAGAGACATGAACTTGCAATAGTTATTAAAAAAAATCAAAGTTTTTGATAGAATGGTGGTTGATCCATAAACAATGCAACAAGAAATTTGATAAAGCACATTCAGTTGATGGTGACAGAAAATCAAGACTCTAAACAATCGAGAACAAAACAACACATGTTTATTGACTTCGAATTCCAAACTAACAACTTCCAGTAAAAAGAAACAAAGATTAAATATTACAATTTAATTCGCCAAGAATTGATTTCCTCTTTGTTTAGCTTGATTCCTCTAGTCTTAAATCTTTCATCTTTGCTCTCTAACTAGACACCTCACCACGCTCAACAAACACAAATCGACTCCTATGTATACACTCTTCTTGCAATAACTATTGATTCCAACTATTCTTTCCCATGATGCAGATCGGGTCTCTCCTAAAACTCATCCCTCTTAGCAACTTCAAAATCTGGTTCTTCATTCCAAAACCACTACTTAACTACCATCTCTTCCACAAGCTAATTACTCGAGCTCCAACCCGTTCCTCCTTTGTTCAACCTCACCTATTCGGCCTTCACTCTCTCCTTTTTTTCTTTCAAGAATCGGTTCCTCCTTATTCTATCGATGTTGTCTCTTCATAGAAATTCATCTACAAAACTGAATATTCAACCACTTATAAACAAATTTTCAACAAAATTATTTATGCCACCACCTTGGCCATGGATTGTGTTGATGCTCTTTGTTAGTTAACAGTTTTATCACTACAAAAAAACCCTAATTTTCCCAATAGGCAGTGACAAAAAGACACCAACAAATGGAGTAATCATTGTGATTGCAACAATTATCCTCTGCGTTTGAGAGGGGCAGCTCCCTCGTATGATGGGGTTTTTAGGTACTTTTAACTAGAAAGTATGAGAAGGAAACAAAAGAAAGAGAGAAAGATGAACATAAAGGAAAAAGAAATCCACCTGTGAGCATAGACACACAACACAAATTCCCACAACAAAAGAAGTAGAACACTAACAACAGCAAGGCACATAGTCATTTCGAAATACCTACATATCAAGAGCTAAGCAAAGAGATTATAAACGTAAAGAACTTGACTGGACATAAGAATAATCAAAGCTCCAGAAAGAATGAAGACATAGGAACATCAATCTTTCTTATTCAAAATGAATTGAAATACAATGTCTCCAATTATCCCTCCTACAAAGCTCCCAGCTACACAAGTAGCAAAAAGATAAAACCAGACATCTAATAACTATTCTACCCAAAACTCTCACAACAACTCCCAGTTGAACAACCAAAAGATCCTCTCTCTACATTGCTAATTTCCTTTTATATTTTCACTCCCACCATTTGTAATGGTTTCAAGAAACTACAATTTTATTAAAATGTAGCTTTTCAACTTCCCTTCGCTTCATCTATGTAACTGCTTCTTGAAAAATGAACTATCTTTCCTGAAGATTGACTTTCTTTCTCTATCAATTTTGGAATATTATTCGCATCTCTCCTAGCCTTTTGGTATTCCTAACTCTTCAATTTCTCTGGGAAGTGAAATTATTAATAAGGTATTTGAAAAGCCAAATCATAGCTTTGTTTTGACTATCGGTAATTGCCAACATTCCTTTGAATAGGCCTTTTCAAATGTAGAAAGTACCACCAATGGGAATGATATTAATTTGGATTAGAAAGTTCTCATCCTTTTGCACCCGATGAATTTCCATGTTCATTGCTATAGTTTGTAATCCCACCATAAAGGCAAGTTCATCATTCACAAAAAGCGAGACTGCTTCTAATGTGGGAAACAATTTTATGCCTTTATTAATAACTGATACTTCATATATCTATTGTGAATGGAAATGCAGAGTATTCTTTTAAAACATGGTTTTGCCGCGCCAAAGCATGGGCTCGACTAAGAGCTTAATGAATCTTTTATTAATGTTCAATGTTAGGTATCTTTCAGGTCTCTTGTATTTTCTAATATGGTGATGAAGATCAAATAGAAACCAGGGAAAATATATCTTTGTAGTAGATCTCCAACCCTTCTCCACATTTCCATTGCTAATATCTTGTGTCCCAAATGCCTCTTCTATGGAAACAAGAATGAACTTGAGAAATTTTAAAGTTGCCTCGACAATACCTGATTGTCACACTTCAAGGAACATCTTTCAAAATTATTATTTTGTGCGGGCATAGGAGGATGTCGATGAAGCTCGAGGAAGTACCATTGTGATATTTAGATGCCACCGTTAACTTGAGAGTAAGAGCAATGCTACCACCAACAACCAAATACTATTTCTGGCCAAGCCTCTATAGTTGTACCCATCTCCCCACTCTAAAATGTGATACCTCTATGTGTGTGTTAAATGTGCAAAGTTATTATCAACACAAACCTTAATGAAACGATTTATATTGAAAGACTCAAAGCAAAGTAAAACTAGTCTAAGTTGCAATAAAGATAAATCTTCCATGAACGTCTCATTGTCCTCTATTCCTAAATGATTCTTTTAAAACTTTTTGGCCCTTAGATTTCTATATGCATAAAGGCTATTAGAATGACACTTAAGAAACGAGATTGATATTCAACATGCAAGCCAACTATATGCCTACATGAAACTATGTGCAAACAATGATGATGAATGCCATGATGGATGGAGGATGATGTTGATGATAAATGAATAAGTGGAGGTGGATGCTATGGTATTGAACTATATGATTCTATGCATGATTCTACATATGCTCAAATGCAAACTTAAAATGAAGTAATCTAAAATGCAACTATGATGCAAGATGGATGGTAAAATGTAACTATGATGAAATACATTAATCTAAGATGTAAACATGATGCAAAACATGATATAAAAACTATCTATAAGACTCCAAGAATGCTCCAAGCTCCAACGATAAACCTGCATGATAACTTTACTTGTGGAAAATAGCTCTTTCCCAATCCTTTGCTAAGCTCTATGATGAAATTGATATGAAGATATTATGAAGATGGAAAAAATTATCTCTCCATTGAAGAGTAACTTTGCATGAGTTGTGGATGCAACTTAGTGCAATAATCGTTTCTCTTACACCCAAGATTGCATTACTGCTCAAGGGGAGAGGATACTTCGGTTATTGCATAAGTTGTGGGTGCAACTTAGCTCAATAATTGTTTCTCTTACACCCAAGATTGCATTACTATGCAAGGGGAGAGGATACTTTGATTATTGCATGCGTTGTGTGTGTTCTTGTTGAAGAATAAGCCCTCTATTTATAGATTTTCAAGTTGGAAGAGAGCTCAAAATGGATCAATGTGGGATAATGATTTAGCCAATCAAATGGAGCCACTTGTCAACTTGTGAGTGGTTGAGGAGTGAGCACATTTTGGCCAATGTGCCAAGAATTTAAAATTTTGAGTGGGAGACATGTCAGAATTTAAAATTCTGAAAATGCATGAGTGGGGAATATGTCAGAATTTAAAATTCTGAGTGGGAGACATGTCAGAATTTAAAATTCTGAAAATGCATGAGTGGGGAATATGTCAGAATTTAAAATTCTGAGTGGGAGACGTCAAAATTTAAAATTCTGAAAATGCATGAGTGGGGAATATTCTTCCAAGGTGTTGTGTTGAAAGAAAATAGGGATTTAAATAAATCAATAAATTGATTTATTTGTGCAAGTGGATGGTTAGGTTAATTTAATCAAGATTAGATTAGCCTAATAATGATTAGGATGTTTTGACCCCTTTTGACTTGAATTTTTGATTTATTAAATGAATAACCTTAGAAATGAAATTAATGTTGATGAATGGACCTAATTAACTGCATGATGCAAGTTTTGCATGTCTACATTTTGCCCCTCTTTGAAGCAATGTACTTGTTGCGTTGGTTCAAAGAATAAACTTGCCGTGATCCAAATTTAAAAAATTTCTAATTTTTTTGGTTGCCCCAGTGAAAGAAGTACACTAGTACATTGCCCCCTCGAGAGATCGAGCGAAAAGATTTGATTTGAGGGTCGATCTCGCGATAAGTGGTTCAAAATGGATGGTATGGATGATGGTGCAATGTATATGAGATGAATGATGCGATAATGCCTATATGATTTGGAATGAATGTTTTATGCAGATTCTTAAACTAACAGATCTATATTATGATGATGATGATGCAAATGAAAGGCATGTCAATGAATGAATGATATGTGGTATGTTGATGGTTTTGTGGATGTAGGTTGGATGCATGATGGATGCATTGATGATGTTATGTTAGTGTAGAAAAGAAGAAATCGGGTGATGACAAGAGGATCCAACAAATCCATGATTTGACGAGACTTTATTAGAGATGATATTGATGATGATAGATGATGATGATAGATTTGCTTATCAAGAATTGGGATTTTAAAAGGGCTACTTACCTTATGTTTGATAACACACATAGATACGATGCATCAAGGTATAAAGAACTAGGATGGCATTGTACCTAGTGCGATGGACGTTGACTTGACAAATAGATAGGAGTACTCTTGTTCACACTTGACATACGGAAACCTTGCTAGGACGTACCTAACAAAGCAAGTATTCACCAAGTTATTTTACAAGAACATCCAACAAGCACAACAGATAAAAGACAATGATCATTGCCCCATTCCTATCTCTCTAAATCCTTTGTTTGGATATCATCGAGAGGTCCTTGGACTGAGCGCAATAAGATAAGTCAAAAGACAAAGATAAAGCACACAAACAAGCCAATGTTCTTCATACCTCTAGCCAAAGGGATTTGTTTTGATAGGATAAGAATCCAAGGTGATATCCAAAATGATGCCCATTTTTGGAACAATATATCCTAGGACATGCATTGTATAGGATGATGATGCTTTGATAAGTTGATTGATAGGCTATTGATATAAGGTTGACTCACATGTTTGAAAATGATCAAGAGTTTGATTTTGCATTTAACGGTTTGTTGTTTGCTTTTGAGTTTACGATTGAAGCTTTGATTTTGCTGATTGTTGTGGTTGTTTTTGTTTGTTTTGCCAAAGGATGAGGGTGACGATCAGTTTATTATGGATGGTGTTATTTCAAGTGAAAGCGGGATGAGACGGAAATATTTGGATGTTTTTGATGTTTTTGGAATGTTTTGAGGCTGTTTTGGGATTTTGTGTTTTGATTGTCGATTTTCCAATGTTTTTTTTTGGGGGTTTTCGAAGATTTTGACCAAGAAACTAACCTAAAAACCTATCCTAAGGGCCTCGGAGGCTGATCAATAGATTAGCCTTGCCTACGTTATACACACAGAGACCACATAGTTCGACAAGATGACTTTGTTTTTGACTTTTTGACTGACTCTTTGACCTATTTTTGGGATTTTGATATGTTTTGATGTTTTTGGACTTTTGTGTCTTTTTGATGTTTTTTTATTTTTTTGGATTTTTGGATTTTTAAGGATCTTACAATCATACACAAATATGATCTGGTGAGAACATGCCCCTAGTGTGATGCAATAGATTACTCTGATAAAGGTAGGACAAACTGACCTTGAGGATGGGCTGAGTAGTACTAGGAGGGATCATGATACGAAAACAAGACCAAGCTATGGTGCAGATGCAGGTGGATGAGTAATGGATGGAGATCTAGATGTGATGGATGATGGAAGTGAAATGAATAGATGATGCAGAACAAGTCGTAAAGATCCTGATGGATGCAAAGTGCTTATTTACACAAGGCGCCTATTTTCCAGGTTTTCACCCTATGACATTTTCTGATTTTTTTTTTGTATTTCTTCAGAGCATTTTTTGATTTTTTTTTTTGTATTTCTTCAGGATGTTTATGGATGATGATAGTTGACTTAAACATAATATTTCTTTAGGTGCATGTTGTTGATGGGTTCGTCAAATAGGTCCCCTTCTAGCATCGATAGCTTGTAGGCTCCTGAACCATACACTGCTATGACCACATAAGGACCCAGCCAATTAGGTTCAAACTTTCTCTTTTTTTCTCTGTCTTGTTGATTGCGTGGGTTCTCTTTTAGAAAAAGATCACCGACCTGAAAGGTACGTGGTTTGACTCTGTGATTATAGCTGCGAGACATCATTTGTTGATATGCTTTTAAGTGATCAACTGCTTGTTGTCTCTTTTCATCAAGAAGTTCTAGTTCTTGCAATCGAGAAAATCTGTACTCATCATCGGTTATGAGACACTTCAGTGAGACTCCAAGTGATGGAATCTCGACCTCTAAAGGTAGAATGGCTTCTGCTCCATAGACAAGAGCAAATGGTGTCGCTCCTATGGGCATTCAGATACTAGTTCTGTAGGCCCATAATGTGAGATTAAGTTGAACATGCCAATCTTTCCCTGGATCATTTATAGTCTTCTTCAAAATTTTCAAAATTGTTTTATTTGAGGCCTCTGCTTGGCCGTTCCCTTGTGGATAATAAGGTGTTGAGTACCTGTGCTGAATATGGAATTGTTCACAAAGTTTTTCAACATCCTGATTCTTGAATGGTCGTCCATTATCTATGATGATGGAATTGGGAATGCCATACTGACAAATGAGGTAGTTGAGTATGAAAGCTGAGATTTGTTTGCCGGTCACCTTAGTGAGAGGTACTACCTCAATCCACTTGGTGAAGTATTCTATTGATGTAATGATAAAATTGTGTCCGTTTGATGAGGAAGGATGGATCTTGCCCACTAGATCTAACCCCCATTGGGAGAACAGCTAGGTTGGCGTAAATGGCTGAAGTTCTTGTGCAGGAGCATGAATGAGATTTCCATGAATCTGGCATTTTGAGCACTTCTTTACAAAAGTGAATGATTCCCTTTCCATAGTCGGCCAATAGTAACCCATTCTAATCAATTTCTCGGATAAGGTTAGTCCTCTCGAATGAGTACCACAAATGCCACCATGAACTTCTTGTAAAGCTTTGTAAGATTCATCACATTCAAGACATTGAAGTAAAGTACCATCAAGACCGCAGCGATAAAGGGTGTCAGCAATAAGAGTGTAGTGAGAGGATTGGCGGATAAAATTTCACTTTTGGCTATAGGATAAATCAGGTGGTAAGATGTCATATTTTAGGTAGGCATAAATCTTTCCATACCAAGGTGAATCAGATCCCACCAAGTGGCAAATGATTTGGCTTTCAGGGGTGTCATAAGCAGGTACAAATGATTGTTCCACCAGAAATTCATAGCAAGTCACAATTTCTGGGAGTTGTAGCAATGATGCAATCATGGCCATGGTGTCAGATGCTTTATTATCAAGTCTTGGAATCTGTATAAATGTTATTTCCATGAAGTACTTTTTGAAGTCATCAATAATTTTCTTGTATGGCAACAGTTTGCCATCTTTGGTTTGATAACCATCATTGATTTGATTAATGACTAACTATGAGTCACCATAAACCTGTAGTTTAGTGATCCTCCATTCCAATGCGATCTTCAGTCCAGTGATTAAGGCTTCATATTCGGCTATGTTGTTAGTGCATGGAAACATTAGCTTGTATGACTGAGGAATGGTATTTCCTTGAGGGGTGACAAACAGTATGCCCGTCCCTAATCCATGTTGAGTGAAAGAACCATCAAAATATAAAGACCATGGTTGTTTTGATTCTATAGTGAAGACATCAGCATCTAGAAATTCAATGTGCATGGGATGTTTTGTTTGTAGTGGTGCTTCAGCTAGTTGATCAGCGATAACTTGTCCTTTGATTGCCTTGCGATCAACATAATGGACGTCAAACTCACTTAAGATCATAAGCCATTTTGCTAGCCTTCCTGTCAATGTAGCCTTGCTTAACAAATACTTGAGTGGATCAATCTTTGCAACAAGATTGATTGTATGAGTTAACATTTAGTGTCAAATTTTTTGTGAAGCAAAGACCACTGCTAGGCAAGCCTTCTCAATGAAAGTGTAGTTGAGTTCATGCCCTGTTAATGTTTGGCTAATATAATAGATTGCATGTTCCTTTCCTGTAGAGTCTTCTTGTGCTAATAATTCCCCTAAAGATGTCTCTGTTGCCACAATATATAAGATTAGAGGTTTGTCTGGATTTGGGGTACTAGAACTGGTGGGTTCATCAGGTACTGCTTGATTTATTGAAAGGCAATCTCACATTTGTCATCCCATCTAAAAGAAACATTCTTATGCAGTAGATGTGTGAAAGGTAAACTCTTATCAGCCAGTTGTGCAATGAATCTACGGATAGACTGAAGTCATCCCTGTAATGATCTCAACTGACTAATATTCCTTGGTGGAGGAATTTCCATAATCGCCTGTACTTTGGCAGGATCTACTTCGATTCCTTTTCCTGATACTATGTATCCTAAGATTTTTCCAGAGGTGACCCCAAAAACACATTTCTTGGGATTGAGGCGAACTTTAAATTTCTCCAATCTTGCAAATATTTTGGACAATATTTTCAGATGTCCTTCTCTTGTGTATGACTTTGCCAATATGTCATCTACATAATCTTCCATGAATGTGTGCATCATGTCATGAAAGATTGTAGTCATGGCTCTTTGGTAAGTAGCCCCAACATTCTTTAGACCAAAAGACATTGCATTCCAACAGTAAGTTCCCCGTGGACATGTGAAAGCTGTTTTCTCCTGGTCTTCCGGTGCAATCTTGATTTGGTTGTAACCAGAAAAACCATCCATTAATGAATACATGGCATGGCCAGCTGTCAGATCAACTATAGTGTCAATTTTTGGAAGTGGGAAGTCATCCTTAGGACATGCTTTATTAAGATCTCTAAAATTTGTGCACACTCTCACACTTTTATTTGGCTTGGATATAGGAACAATGTTGGAGATCCATTTTGCATAGTCGATTGATCTTATGAAGCCCACATCAAGGATTTTTCTCAGTTCTTCCTTAACCAATAATGCAACATGGGGGTGCATCTTTCTGAGTTTTTGTTTTACAGGATTAACCCCTAGTTTGATGGAAAAGTGATGCATGATAAGATCAGGATCAAGACCTGGCATGTCTACATAAGACCAAGCAAAGTTGACTTGATTTTCTTTTAGAAATTCTATGAATTTTGGTACTTCTTTCTCTGTCATTGATGTGGCTAACTGTAAAATCCTTGGTTTTTTTGAAGTTTCAAGATTGATAGCTTTTGTAGGCTCAATCAAGATAGGCGATCGCTCATAGTAGTGCTCCGGGAGAGTGTCAAGCTTCCCATCATCTGGTGCCTTAAAAAGATTTTCACCATTGATACACTCTTTATTTTATCTTTTGTTTGATCTAATATTGCCAGATTCTGGTTTTCACCATTAGATCTTTCTTTTTGATTTTTATTTTTGTAGCTAGGAGACTTGACACTCTCCTAATTGAAGACTCTGTGCTGAAAATTGCTAGTGGAACAATCATTTATGTCATCTGCGAAAAGGAAGTTGACAATAGATTCATCACTTGGAAACATAGGTATATCAATAGGTTCAGATGAATCCCAATCAATGAGATCAGGATATATCAAAGATAGTGGGTCGTCGGATTGTGTGAAATTGGCTATGGTTATGGTCATAACGGAGATACTGTAGGATCCGAGGTATGAGGTGGATCAATGATGGTATTGTTCTCATGATAATCTTGTTCATTTAAATTTGACTCAGTATCACTAGAATCATAGTTATCTTGTAGTTCAGATTCTTGTGGTTGGGACCCTGACCCTTCACCTTTGATTAGAGTTGGGGTATACTTGTGTATTACATCAACCTCTTTGTCCCTCCAGAACTCATCATTGTAGATGGTGTCCCATTCATATTCAGTAGAGTCTGTGTCAGAGTTATTATCCACAAAATTCTGAATTGTTGCCAAACATGCTTCTCTTGAATTTGAACCTTCTTGTAATGTGAGAACAATGTCATGCAATTGTTTGGATGTTCTTTCTTTTGAGGCAGTATCATAACCTAATCCTGTTTTCTCTTTTGCAGCAAGTCCTAGAGGATTTATAGGTTCAACTACTCCTTTTCTCTTCCTGATAGGACCATTACCATCATATCCCATCTTTTGCATGATTGTATACCCTTTTCCATATCTATCTGTTGGTAATTTGACATTAAGAATTGTTTCATCTTCATCTTTATAGAGCCAGTTTAGAATTTCTCTATCCTCAGGATCTTCCATGGGGAATTTTTCTTTGATGAATCGACCATTAAACTTTGTGCTTGACTTTGTTGGTGGTTGAGTTGATGGTGATGCTGCTGATATTTGATGTTGTGTGATTTAAGGTTGTCCATGTGACCGAGGTGATGTCGGTAAATTAACAAGACAGAGAGAGTATTCCCCAACTCCATGGTCCTTGAATTTCAGTTTCCTGTCAAAACTATTGGTTAATTGACCGATTTCCGTATCAATCTTGAGAGAAGTACTAGCACGATCTTCTCGATTGTTAGGAACCAAAGTATCTTGACTAGCTTTGATGTTGGCACAAGTTTGAATTTTTGAATTATCAGCTGGTATCGTGATTTCCTGTCCATCATAAGGAAACTTAAGACATTGATGATAGGTGGATGGGACAACTTGCATTTCATGGATCCAAGGATGACCCAACAAGATGTTGTATGCAAGATCACCGTCTAATACTTGATAGAAAGTATTTTTGATAACAGGTCCCACTCTGATTGGTAGCATTATTAAACCCTTGGATGCTCTTTCCTCATTATCATAGGCTTTAATAGTGTAGACACCTAAATTTGGACACTTAATTTATCCAAATTTATCCCCTTTCATCTAAGCATCCTTATTTGCATTAATTAAGTAATATCGCTATTATTTAATTAATATCCTTAATTCCTCTAATCCCTAACGTATCTAGTTAAATAATTAAATACCTTCCCCCTTTCATCAAATGAAATAAATAAATATCACATTTATTTAATTCTCATATGTCAAATCCTCCATCATCTTTATCTAATCCTAATTATTCTCCTAATCTCATCATTAGGGATGTGCACATGCCTAATCCTTGATTAGGATGTGTCACATCCTCCAACTTTTGCAAGTTGGCCTCTAATCTCTCTTAGCCACCTAACCCTCCTTTAATCTTTCATTAACTAGCCTAATCAACCTCTCAAGGAATTTTTAATTCCTTTTATCCTTCCAAGGAATATTGAATTCCTTTTCTCTTCCCCATGTGAATCTTTAATTCACATTTAATCCCCACTCAACAATTTTCACAATTTTAAAATCACATGTCTCTTACATGTCCCCCAATCAACAATTTTTAATTCACATTTAATCCCCCAATGCACCACTTGGAATTTAAAATTCCTTCTCTCATCCCCATGAGAATATTTGAGGAATTTTTAATTCCCCACATGTCCTCTCACCCACATAGGGATAAGGAGGAATCCCAAGGTACTTTGTCCTATCCTTCCACTTCATGTCCACTTCACCTTTTAGGGCCATATCGCATGCCACATGTCAAGATGTGAGGGCTTGTGAGTTCTCAACTCACCTTAGCCCTACATCTTGATCATTGGTGGCTGAATCTTGGCCATCCATTTCCCTAGAGATTTCCAAAATTTCTATAAATACCCCCTCTTTTCTCTCATTTTGGAGGGAGATCATGCATTGTAGCCAAACTCTTGCAAAATTTCTCTAGAATTCATACTTAGCCATTTTCATGCTTTCATCCACTTCCATCCATCCTCACATCATCATCTAGCTTGCATATCTTGCCATCCAAGGAGCATACACACCAAAGATCGAAGGGCCAACCAAAGGATCAATTCGACGCAAGGTAAAAAGTTCCATTTCTTGTTCTTATTTTGTGTTGTTTCCAACTAGGCTAATCTTGAGGTGTAGGTAGTTTTTAGTGTTTATTTGCACTCTTTTGCTTGCTACTCATTTTCTAACGCTCAAATCTGACCTATCACATTTCTGGCACACCCGGTGGGACCCACAAATGGGTCTCTTGCTTTCACGTTTTCTATTTTTTTCACATTTTGTAGGTACAAGTCACAGACAGGCGGACCTGACCAAAACAGTTGATTTTATCCTCACAGATAGGCGAACCTGACCAAAACAGTTGATTTTTTCCTCACAGACAGACGGACCTGACCAAAACAGTTGATTTTGTCCTCATAGACAGGCGAACCTGACCTAAACAGCTGATTTTGTCCTAGACAACTTTTTTTCAAAAGGTGAAATTTTGGTTTTTAGCAACTTTTTGGCTATTTTAAGGGTTCTTAACCCCTAATTAGGAACATAGTTTAATTAAGAGGTGTCAATCTACCTTGTATGATGTGTTTTGGGTGAGCTATTTGATGTATCCAATCCCCTTGCACCATTCGGTGATCCTGGGTGACGAGAAATCGTAGCTTACCCTGTCCTTTGAGTCTACCCATTTTATCTTTCTTAGCGGGACCTGCTTGGGGATTTCATCACCCCAAGGGATGATTCCAACTATGCGTATCGATGGGGTATATAAAGGGGGGAGAGTGAAAGCTGTACCTCAATCCAACCATGTTGTAATTGGCGAAGCATTGATATGATGTGAAGAGTTGGTCTGAGCCTCTTAGGTTCCCGACTCACGCTTGTAACGAGTTGGTGTTCACGGTTTGGGCCTCACATACCGGGTGTATATCGAGGACTCCCTAGTAACCATGTTCATCCTAGATTAGAGGACTTTGTTGACCATTTCCTCTCTACTAGACCTAGGCTTGTGATTGTCTGAATTATCTTTTTTGTACAAAACCAGTGATTGTCTACTTTGCTTCACTTTTCCATATCCTTTCGATTGATGACTATTGTGTTTTTAGTCCTTTGCCTTGGTATTTTTTGTCAAAATTCAATTTAAAATCTCCTTGGGCGGACTTGCCCTCATCCAAGGGCGGACTTGCCCTAAAAACTAGTCTTTTGGAGCCTGATTTTGACCTAATTTCATTAGTTTTTTGATCCTTGGGCAGACTTGCTCTCATCCAGGGGTGGACTTTCCCTAAAAAATGGTCTTTTGAAGGTTGTTTTGGCTCAGTTTCATCAATTTTTCATCCTTGGGTGGACTTGCCCTCATCCAGGGGCGGACTTGCCCTAAAAACTAGTCCATTGGAGCCTGTTTCAGTGGATTTTAAGCAACTTTTTCTCCTTGAGTGGATATGACCTTCTTCTTGGGTGGATATGACCTGACAGGCAACCATATATGCCCCACCATTTGCACACCGTAAGTCCGTTTTCCTCCGTTCGAGCACCAATCTTCTTAAATTTTTGTGCTCTTTCCAATGACGTATACCACTCCATACTTTTGAGCAACTTCTTCTCCTTGGGCAGACCTGACCTTCTCCTTGGGTGGATATGACCTCCTTGGGCGGATATGACCTGATAGACAACCATATATGCCTTGCCATTTGCACACTGTAAGTCTGTTTTCCTCCGTTTGAGCGCAAATCTTCTCAATTTTTCGTGCTCTTTCCAACGACATATACCACTCCATACTTTTGAGCAACTTTTTCTCCTTGGGCGGATATGACCTTCTCCTTGGGTGGACCTGACCTTCTCCTTGGGTGGATATGACCTTCTCCTTGGGTGGATATGACCTGACAGACAACCATATATGCCCCACCATTTTCACACCGTAAATCCATTTTCCTCCGTTCGAGCGCTAATCTTCTCAATTTTTCGTAATCTTTCCAACGGCATATACCACTTCATAATTTTGAGAAGTTGCCCAAGGCACCCTTTTCTTCCCCATCCACCTCCTCGAAGGGGGTGTACCCTACCATTCTCTTTCAATCTTCCATCATAAACCTTCCCTTACGAGGTCAGAGCATCCCCTCTAGACAACCCTCCAAACAACCATACCCACCCTCCTCCGGAGCCATACCTTCCCTCCTCAACAGTCCTGATCAATCATCTACCTATTCTGAGTAACCTATCATTCATTTTGAACTTTCATCTTCTCATTTCGAGAATCATCCATCCATTGCGAGCAGTCGTTTACTCATTCTAAGTAGTCGTTCATCCGTTTCGATCAATCGTTTACTTGTTTTATCCATTTTCATTCATCCATTTCTCCAATCAAATCATCGTTTTCCCCATCCAAATCCCCTGAACTTCATCTCGGGTTATTATCCAAACTGACCTAAGTGTCTGATCTAATCATCATCATCAAAATTTGCTTAGGATTGTCATCCGTCCTAAGTGAATCATCATCATCAGCCCAATCAATCCATTTTCAATCTCAAAATGGATTCAGTGCCCTAATCATCCATTCATCCTTTAATCCGATCAATCATTATCTTACGTCACCTAGGGTAACCTCTGAATGGGGTTTACAGTCCCTTTCGTCATCCTATCCAATCCATCATTTGATCTTATCAATCAATCGATCAATCTTATCCAATCCAATCCAATCACCTTCACCCCAATCAATCTACTTCCATCTCGAAGTAGATTCGGTGTCGTAATCATCCTTTGATAATCCAATCTGATTGTCAAAATCAATCCCATCACATCATCCAATCATCTTAATCTGAGCTTTAATCCAATCCCGATTTGAGCTTGCCCTAAATCCCAATTTGAGATTTAGTCCATTTCCATTCAAAATCTTTATCCATCCTCTTTTTCCTTTCATCATCATGAATTCTTATCCTCCATCAATAGTGGTCAAGGGAAACCCTAATTACTTCAATGGCGATAACGAAAGTCTTGTCGATCAAGAAGAATGTGACATGGATCCCCTTGACACTATCATTGCTAGTAAGTTTTCTCCACCCGCTTTTCAAAATCCAATCACCCCTTCGAGCTATCCTATTATGTGTTCATCCATGCCTAATCATGCTCCTTATGATACCTTTGACAAGGGATACCCATCATATCCTTCATCTACATCGTCCTCTTATCCAACACCTGCATCCTCTTATCCTAGTCTACCATCACAATACCCTCATCCTAATCCCTCATCCACATCCTCCTATCTCAATCCTTCATCCGCATATACCCCCTACCCTAATCTTCCATACCAATCTCCTCACCCTAATCCAACATTCAAATCAACCTATCCTAATCTAACATCCACATCCACTTATCCTAATCTGACATCCGTAGTTCCCTATCTCTATCCGCCACCTCAATCTCCCCATCCTAATCCACCATCCCCATACCCTTACTACAATCCACCACCCGCATCCTCGTGTCCTAATTCACCATGCCAATCCCCCTATCTTAACCCTTCACCTAATCCCCCATCTATTTCCAGTCCCGCATCCAATCGTATTCCCCTATCTAATCCTAATCCACCAATCCCTAGTCCCAATCCCCCACTAATCCATAATCCCTCATCCACTCCTACCACACCATCTCAGCCTAGAGTATGCAAGTCTCTCATTTCAGAAGTTCTCCAAGGACTTATAACAAAGAAGACATCCCCACTCCACACCTTGAAGTTATGGAATCGTGCCATCCCAACCCATCATCCAGGATCATTGGTGACAAGGCCCTTCTCCACCCAACACCTATCATTGATGATACCACCTCTCGCACCACTCAAACCATTGAAACCATCACATCCTCTGAATCCACTAAGCCCTCCTCTCCTACCATCACATCTACTGAATCCATTGAACACTTGCCTCCTACTCCGATAGTCACTGAACCCATCGACGACACCCAAATCCAATCCATTAAAATCCATCCCCATGAATGTTTTGAATCCTCCATCCCTCTGTCTCCCCAACTTGAACACTCTATCATCTTGCCATCCACACAAGATGAGTCCTGCCAAGAGTCTAATCCAAAGAATTCCAACATATCCCCTTCTCTGGATCAAGATTCCACCACCCCATCTAGTCCACCTCAGGATCACAGTCCCCCATCCATTCCATCCCATGATCCCCTTGTCATTCAAGATTCCACCACTCCATCTCCATCACATGAGCTCGCTACCGCAAATCCAGATCCTATTATATCCCTTGATTCCTCTCCTGATACCACCCATCCAAATGTTGATATCCCTTCATCTCCCTCTCATGATCCCCCATCATCACCTAAAACTGCTATCCCTACACCGCTTGCATATCCCCTTGGTACTCTCACATTCTTCCATGGTGGCCTCCTTGTAGAAGAAAAGCATAGTGTATTTACCATCCATCATCCTCCACCTAATAATGGACTTGCATCATGTTTTCAGAATAACAAAAATCCTATCATGGATCGCATGCTCAAGAAAATGAACTATCAAGGAAAAGGTCTAGGCCTTCTTGAGCAAGGTATTTTAGAGCCCATCCAAGTCAAAGAACAAATCTGCATGCAAGGTTTTCAACCTATTTCCCAAGACTCACAATCTAAAGATGTTGGTACAACCTCTAGATGTCCTCAACGAGCCTTCTCTAAAAGAAATGTCAGCTCTTCCCATCGCTCCACCTGATCATATGCTGCCATCCCTCCTCCTCCATCGTATCACCTCAAAACAACCGTCCATATTCCTCCTTCATCTGCTCCATCCATTTTGGGTCCTTATGTCCCTCCATCCGCCATCAGACATCCTCCAAGTCCTAAGTCTATTTTGGGCACTTATATCCCAAAATTTCCTCCTCCATCTCATCCTTTCATCCATCCAACACCTATCCATGTCATCCATCATAAACATCCCTCTCACATATCCCATAATCAGGATCAACAAAGACACATACCTAAACATCCTCCATCTACACGTAATCCCCATACTCCTCCCTCCATTGCTCCACATCGTCCATCTCCTCACACCCATCCCATTACTACTAAAAACACTTTGGATGCTAGCATAAAAATACATAAATCCAAAAATCCACATGAATCTAAAGCTCCCCATGTCCCCTCTAAAATACATGGTGAAGAGAAGAAAAATCTAAATCCAAATCAAATTTGTAGGCCATAAAGGCCCAACAACCAAAAGATCAAAACCATGTGGATCCCAAAGAATAAAGATGCAATGCCTTCAAACGAAAAATATGTAAGAACATCCAAAGTTGCTAATCCAAAATCTAATCATACACCCCTTTCATCTCCTAAGTCTATTTTTGGTCCTTATGTCCCAAAATTCACTATTCCATCTCCTCCATTATCCCCACATTCTCCATCCATTAATCCTCTTATCTTTTCACATCCACCACCACATGTTCCAATGTTGGTCCTGAACACATCTCCCCATCACATCGCCACCCCATCATTCCATCCATACCCCTTGCAACATCCCATCCATTATCCCATGTATCTCCCCTCTCAAATCCCTCTAATTCATCCTTTTGCATAATCCATTTATCCTAATAAGGTTGTACCAACAACCAACAATCGCTTCAAATACAAGCTCTTAATACCTCATATAGAACTTGATGCTTGAGTCCTTCATCCACCTTCTTATCACATGTCTTCTAATTCCGTTTATTCACCTCCCTATCCTTATCCATCTCCTTTCGCATTCCATCCAAAAGGCCAAATAAATAAATAAATAAATAAATCACAAAATAAAATAGTAAAGAGAAATAATCCATCAAATGGTGAAAACTTGGCAAACAAGCACCTTGGATAAGTACCATGATGAAAACCTGGCAAACATGCATCATGCAAAAATCCCCATCTACACTTGGGGGCAGGTTCTTGATATGCATTCCCTCCATCCGCTATACTTCTTGCTACACTTTCGACTATGCATCCATCTTCTTGCTATACATCCTTTTCGTCCATCTCCTCCATCCTACTGAGCTTACACATCCCACTTGGCTTATCTCATTTATCCCAATCCTTCCATCCTCCTTGTGATCTTGATAAAGATAGGGGAAAACATATAAACATGATTTGGGCACCTCTTAGCATACATCCCCCTCATCTACACACTATCATAATCCTCATTCGCACTCATCTACCTTCCTTATCCACTCATCATACTACCTTCAATCTCCCTTCCTTATCCATGCATCCTATTTTCATCCATCTAGCTCCTTTATTTTCCTATCCTTCTCTATTCCATCCTTCATGCCTTCTCTCACATGACATATCTAGAGTGGGGGCATCTATCTTCCTTTGTGATATAGTCCTTGGAGACATCATTCATTCCATTAGAGAAATCCCTTCCATCTCCCCATCCTTATCTTCCAATCCCTCCACACAATCCTTTTAACCTCCCTATCCTTATCCCCCTACCCATCCATCATAGCAATCCCTTCCATCTCCCCATCCTTATCTTCCAATCCCTCCACACAATCCTTTTAACCTCCTTATCCTTATCCCCCTACCCATCCATCATAGCATCCCTTTCATCTCCCCATCATTATCTTCCTATCCATTTATCTCTATCCATATCACATCTCTTAGTCCCTTGTCATTAGCTACTCCCCATACAATCCAACGTCATCTATCTTATCACTTCATCATTCATTTATATGTCATGTCATCCTCCCACTTCATCTTTGATGATTTGGATAACTATCCCATCCCTGAGCTTGTGTCATCACCATCCTCTGATTCAATCCAATAGGTCTATCTTATCCCATCATGTCAGTCCAATCATTTTATCCCCTTATCTAGGGTTATCTCATCATCTTTCATCCATCACTTTTCTTTGGCCTTTTGTCGAACTACGTTGCCCCTACGCTTTTATGTAGGCAAGGTTGATCATTTGATTCGCCCCTGGGGTTCCATCCATCATTGATCCATATTGTCCACTTTTCTCCTATTCTCCATCCTATCTTTATCATCCATTGAAGTCTCCATCATGGTATGTCGTTAACCTTTAATCAAACTACAAGGGCTCTGCGCTTCCATGTAGGCAAGGCTAATCTTTGATCGGCCCCCGAGCCCCTAGGTCTTTAGGGTGTGTTCATCTTGTGTCGTGTCATCAAGTTATGCACTTATCTAGCTAGATCTTAACAAATGAGATTCACTTGCATCATCAAATCCAATCAGTTTTGAATATCCTGTGTCATATCGATCTTTAAGTTTAGTATCCATCATCGGTCTCAATAGGATGCATCCTTCCTAACAGACCTCATCAATCCCATCCATCCCTCTGATCCTATGGCAAAGGACATTTGAAATTTATTGTGATCTTTTGATGCTTTTGGATTTTGTTTATCATTTGAGCTCCTTATCATCACTTGTCATGGTCACCTTGATCCATCATATCATGGTGTGCTTTGACTAGTCAACATAGGGGTGTATCTTGATCTTTTCTTTGTCTTATCGGTTGTCCCACGTAGTACCCACCAAGACCCCTAAGGTCTTTTGTTACGCTGGGGCATCCTTGTGTGCTTGTGGTTATCCTAATACCTGGCCTGACCAAGGTCATCGCGACTTTGGGGTGTTGGGATAGCCTTCTTGTTTGATGTGTTTGTTTCATGCATTAGACACTAATCTGCCTTGGTTCTTCATACCCTGGCATCTTGTGTCTTATGCTATAGTAAAAATCAGTGCTCTGACAGTGGCAAATTGCATTAGGATTTCATTTCATCTTCCCCACCCATCCATTCATCCTTCATCACTCTCGCCTCCCTCCCAATCTCCTGTCGCCTTTGCATAATCTTCTTCATCCCCCCTTGCATCATCTCATCCATTTCGAGAGCACATCCGTGTTCTCTTGCACCCGCATGTCCTCTTGAGGGGGCATCCTTCATCCTTAATTTTTCATCATTTTCTTTTTCCCTTCCTAGTCACTACTTTGAATGACTGGGGCATCTTTCCCAATCTAATCATCTCCTTCTAGGTTCTATGTTTTAATATTCTTTGAAATGATGCTACTTCATAACACCATCTCAAAGAGGGGAAAAATGTAGACACCTAAATTTGGACACTTAATTTATCCAAATTTATCCCCTTTCGTCTAAGCATCCTTATTTGCATTAATTAAGTAATATTTCTATTATTTAATTAATATCCTTAATTCCTCTAATCCCTAAGGTATCTAGTTAAATAATTAAATACCTTCCCCCTTTCATCAAATGAAATAAATAAATATCACATTTATTTAATTCCTCATATGTCACATCCTCCATCATCTTTATCTAATCCTAATTATTCTCCTAATCTCATCATTAGGGATGTGCACATGCCTAATCCTTGATTAGGATGTCACATCCTCCAAATTTTGCAAGTTGGCCTCTAATCTCTCTTAGCCACCTAACCCTCCTTTAATCTTTCATTAACTAGCCTAATCAACTTCTCAAGGAATTTTTAATTCCTTTTATCCTTCCAAGGAATATTGAATTCCTTTTTCTCTTCCCCATGTGAATCTTTAATTCACATTTAATCCCCACTCAACAATTTTCACAATTTTAAAATCACATGTCTCTTACATGTCCCCCATTCAACAATTTTTAATTCACATTTAATCCCCAATGCACCACTTGGAATTTAAAATTCCTTCTCTCATCCCCATGAGAATATTTGAGGAATTTTTAATTCCCCACATGTCCTCTCACCCACATGGGGATAAGGAGGAATCCCAAGGTACTTTGTCCTATCCTTCCACTTCATGTCCACTTCACCTTTTAGGGCCATATCGTGCCACATGTCAAGATGTGAGGGCTTGTGAGTTCTCAACTCACCTTAGCCCTACATCTTGATCATTGGTGGCTCAATCTTGGCCATCCATTTCTCTAGAGATTTCCAAAATCTCTATAAATACCCCCTCTTTTCTCTCATTTTGGAGGGAGATCATGCATTGTAGCCAAACTCTTGCAAAATTTCTCTAGAATTCATACTTAGCCATTTTCATGCTTTCATCCACTTCCATCCATCCTCACATCATCATCTAGCTTGCATATCTTGCCATCCAAGGAGCATACACACCAAAGATCGAAGGGCCAACCAAAGGATCGATTCGACGCAAGGTAAAAAGTTCCATTTCTTGTTCTTATTTTGTGTTGTTTCCAACTAGGCTAATCTTGAGGTGTAGGTAGTTTTTAGTGTTTATTTGCACTCTTTTGCTTGCTGCTCATTTTCTAACACTCAAATCCGACCTATCACAAATAGTAATCTTTCTTCTGAGATCAATGGAGTCCTCAGAAAATCCTAAAGCCTTAACCAACTTCATGGTACATATGTTCAAGCCAACACCTCCATCTATTAGAACTCGTCTGACATGAAACTTGTGAACCATGACTTCTAAGTATAATGATGAATTATGGGGATGAGTTATGGAAACGTCATCTTTTTCAGAGAATGAGAGGCATGTGGGTGAAGACAAGTGTCCTACCATGGCTTGAAATTGGTCCACATCCAAATCAGAGGATACGGTTGTTTCAACGAGGGCCTTTTCGAGAATTTCTTTATGTGCTAGGGAAATCTTCAAGAGTTCCAAGATGGAAATCTGAGTGGGAGTTTTCTGAAGTTGGTTGACTAGGTCATATTGATGTTGAGGTGGAGGTACAGTGGATTTTGAAGAGGCACCTTTTAAGATAACTTTAGCTTGTGCCCTTGTTGTTGCGTTGACTTCCCTATATTCCACCTTTTTGTTGACTTTAATAACATTGACCTATTCATCATCGGTGTAGATATGATTCAGATCGTCAATCTGATTCACAATTTTTCCAGAAGACTCATCCTTTTGATAGTTGGGTAAAGGGTTACGAAATGCTTGGTGGTCTTCATTTGATTGTTGATGTCCTATTGTGATGGTGCCATTTTTGATTAAGTCTTGGATGGTATTCTTCAAGGCTTGACAATTATTTGTGCGATGACCTTTTCACCGATGATAGCCACAATAGTATGCCTCATTCCATGATGGAGGCTTCACACTAGGTTCATAGTTTCGTTGAGGTGGCAATGTAATGAAATTTTTATCCATCAACTCTTTGAATGCAGATTCCATAGATTGACCCAGTGGAGTGAAAGTTCTACTAGAGAAGAATGAAAATCTTTGTGGATTTGTGTTTGAGGTATTCTCTAAGGAGTTACTATTGTTGGTTCCCCGGTAACCTTGATTGTTGGCAGTCCCTTGATTGGTAGTAGAATGTTGATTCACATTGTTCCTCAAAGGAGGAGGATTATGTCCTTGATTCGTAATCGAGTTGACATTGTTATTGCGAGGAGCTCTTGGAGTACTAAGGACAAATGGCTTAGTCGAGATGTGGTTTGCATCAACAATACCATCATTCACCATGTTCTTGTTGCGAGTCCAAAATTTAGACTTGTCCTGATTGTTATGATGATTGGATGAGCTAGTGTTGTCCTTGTCAAGTTTTATTATTCCTCTTTTCACCAAAGCACTTTCAATGGTGATAGCATCTTCGATCAATTTCTCAAAAGAGGTAGGACAATGTAAATTCAAATGATAGCTCATTTCTGAATTCAAGTTGTTAATGAAGGTGACCATCTTTTCCTTTTTAGGAACAGGACGTGGATATCTAGCGAATATTCTTCTCCATCTCTGAAGAAAAGTAATAAAAGGTTCACCGGGTTTTTGCGCAACTTTGCAGAGATCTATCATAGTGATTTGGTGTTGGATGTTGTAGGCATATTGTGAGATAAACAGATTGATTAATTCTTCAAATGTCTTGACTGGAGGTGTAATTTTTGATAGCCATTCCATAGAGTGAGGTCCAAGACTACTAGGAAACAACCGTATCAAGTAAGTGTCCTCATGAGTGAACTCTAACGTCATGTTTCAGAAGTCTCTAACATGGTCAATTGGATCTAATTTCCCATTATAACGATCAAATCTTGGAATTTCGCAATGTTTGGGAAATGGAATCATGTTGAGACTTTGATTGAAAGGATAAGGACAAATGTCCTCAAGAGTATATTTCTTTGTGGTGGTTCCCCCTTGTAACTCTTTAACTTGTCCTTGAAGTGCCTTAATTTGTTGAGTCAAAGCACTAAGATCAGATAGGGGTGTTTCTTTAGGTTTGTTCTTCAAAATCTCAGTATCAAAGTCATGTAGCAGTTTAGCTCCTTGATCAGCTAGATAGAGGAAATATTTGTCTTTATCATGTTGCAAGATCTTTTCTATGGCTTTGTAAAATTTGGGATCTTGCTCAGCCTCCCTAAGGTGGCTTTCATCCTTGTGTTCATCATCACTATCTACAGGAGTATTGTTTATGGTTTTGTACTTGTGGAATGGATTTTCTTTGTTATCCATGTCGTTGTTGAAAAGTGGATTACGACTTATACTATAAAGGGGATTACTGTTTTCACCTACTTCTTGAGTGTTTTGGGTATGACCTTCTTGTTGGATCTCGTCCTTCAACTTATTGTATTGAGACCTTGTAAAGATAGGCATGTGATTTTGAAAAGTTATTCTAAACTTAGATCACAGTTCTGATAAGTGCGATAGTGATGATATCTTGATCTGATAAGATGGGAATCTTATGATATGATCAAAGATGTTCCTAATTTTTGATTGTGCCTTCCAATGATGAAGGATGTCAGAATCATATTAGGGAAGTTGAATCAATAATCAGAAATTTGTTTGAAAAGTGCACTCTTAAAGATTTGATCTCTGTTTTTCGAAGAAAGGTTTTAAAATCACTGAAGGATATGACTCCGATGTGATGGATATTCAATGGAAGGTTGTGGTATATTATCAAAGTCAAGAGGTTGATTAAGATTATTCCGTTGAGATAGAGCCAATCTCTGATAATAAGCTTGAGAATCCAAAGGTTCTACAACATACTCGTCAGTGAATTCCCTAACAAAGTCTTGGTATCTATGAAGAAATCCATGGAAATGAAGCAAGACGTGTCGACTTTTGTACAAAAAAATTCTCCTTTGCAATGTTTTCTTGTACCCTAATTATTTCTTAGGTTTCTTGATCCTATTGGAAACTGATTTCTTGACAAATTTTGTTGATTTCCACTCTCTAAGCATGGGAGAAATATTAGAATTTTACTAGACCAAAGATACGAACAGTTTTTGTTTGTTGTTTTTCATGTTCATTTCGGATGATCTTTTATCTGAGTTAGTGTAATGGAAGACACAACAAACATTCTGAAAAATAGTTGTTGTTAAAACCCTATACTAACATCAAGTGTATGATCAAGAAAATGTTTTCAACAAGTGTTTTTACAGGTTTAGTACATGAAAGACAATTCAGGAAGACTCACTCTTAGTACTCAAGTAGGTCATCCTTATAATCAACAACCCACATCTTAGAACTGCATCGACTCACACAACCGTGTCACCCCCGAAAGGGCGCCCGTGTTTTTGTCTTTTCCAGGCGCATACTCAGAGTGACGGAAGTGGATACCGGATCCCCTGAGCAAACAGTCCTTGGCAGTTATATGGTGAGTGTCTTGGGGGTAGATTCTTCCCTCCCCTTGCACTGTGATTATTACGATGTTTGGAAACTGACTTTGGCTAGCTACTACACTAGGTTCTTAGTAAGGGTTTCCGTTCGGTGCGGCAATGATAAACTCCCTCAGGAGACCTCCCAACCTTTAGAACAAAGGCTTTGGGGATGGTTATCTTGCACACTACCGGCAATAGAGGGTTTCCCCAGATTTGCTTTAAATTTTATAGTGGGGTAGAATAGCCTTGCTTTGGCTTGAACCCACTTGAGTCATTCCTCTTGGGTGAGTACTTTTTCCCACAAGAGCAGGCCCTCTAAAGGATGTAGTAAAGTAGTAAATTTGCATGAAATTGAAAAGGAAAGTCTGGTATTTTGATCACCCAGTTAAGGGGAGAGCATAGACCTATTGCCAAAAACAAAGCAAACAAATTTTCTTTTTTAAAACCCAAATCACAATGATCTAATCTAAGTGAAGATGTTGCTTCACAAAAACAATTTGTTCAATTTTAACTGCAAGATCATTGTGTGGTGACTATCCTAGATTGCTTCATTTTAAATTCCATGTCTATCCTAGGATTGCTTCTTTTTTACCAAAGAAAGTTCTATCTACGGAAGGCGTCAGACTTAGAACTTTGTTTAATTACAACTTGTAAGCACTAAAATATTCTGCATATGCACTGCAAAAATGCCGTTAGAAATCCACTAAAGCGCTAAAACGGGAATGTTCGATGGAAATCCAGATTCCAAAAAGCAAAAACCTATCCAAAAAAAAAACCTACAAGTAAATGTTAAAAACGGGGCATAGGCCCCATGGTGGGTGCCATTTTGTGTGTGTATTAAATGTGAAAAGTTATTATCAACACAAACCTTAATGAAATGATTTATATTGAAAGACTCAAAGCAAAGTAAAACTAGTCTAAGTTGCAATAAAGATAAATCTTCCATGAACGTCTCATTGTCCTCTATTCCTAAATGATTCTTTTAAACATTTTTGGCCCTCAGATTTCTATGTGCATAAAGGCTATTAGAATGACACTTAAGAAAGGAGATTGATATTCAACATGCAAGCCAACTATATTCCTACATGAAACTATGTGCAAACAATGATGATGAATGCCATGATGGATGGAGCATGATGTTGATGATAAATGAATAAGTGGAGGTGGATGCTATGGTATTGAACTATATGATTCTATGCATGATTCTACATATGCTCAAATGCAAACTTAAAATGAAGTAATCTAAAATGCAACTATGATGCAAGATGGATGATAAAATGTAACTATGATGCAATACATTAATCTAAGATGTAAACATGATACAAAACATGATATAAAAACTATCTATAAGACTCCAAGAATGCTCCAAGCTCCAACGATAAACCTGCATGATAACTTTACTTGTGGAAAATAGCTCTTTCCCAATACTTTGCTAAGCTCTATGATGAAATTGATATGAAGATATTATGAAGATGGACAAAATTATCTCTCCATTGAAGAGAGTAACTTTGCATGAGTTGTGGATGCAACTTAGTGCAATAATCGTTTCTCTTACACCCAAGATCGCATTACTGCACAAGGGGAGAGGATACTTCAGTTATTGCATAAGTTGTGGGTGCAACTTAGCTCAATAATCATTTTTCTTACACCCAAGATCTCATTACTATGCAAGGGGAGAGGATACTTTGATTATTGCATGGGTTGTGTGTGTTCTTGTTGAAGAATAAGCCCTCTATTTATAGATTTTCAAGTTGGAAGAGAGCTCAAAATGGATCAATGTGGGATAATGATTTAGCCAATCAAATGGAGCCACTTGTCAACTTGTGAGTGGTTGAGGAGTGAGTACATTTTGGCCAATGTGCCAAGAATTTAAAATTATGAGTGGGAGACATGTCAGAATTTAAAATTCTAAAAATGCATGAGTGAGGAATATGTCAGAATTTAAAATTCTGAGTGGAGGAAATGTCAGAATTTAAAATTCTGAAAATGCATGAGTGGGGAATATGTTAGAATTTAAAATTCTGAGTGGGAGACATTTTAGAATTTAAAATTCTGAAAATGCATGAGTGGGGAATATTCTTCCAAGGTGTCGTGTTGAAAGAAAATAGGGATTTAAATAAATCAATAAATTGATTTATTTGTGCAAGTGGATGGTTAGGTTAATTTAATCAGGATTAGATTAGCCTAATAATGATTAGGATGTTTTGACCCCTTTTGACTTGAATTTTTGATTTATTAAATGAATAACCTTAGAAATGAAATTAATGTTGATGAATGGACCTAATTAACTGCATGATGCAAGTTTTGCATGTCTACAACCTCATTCCTTTTCTGCATCGTACCAAACTATTTACATGCCATGTCTATGCTTCTACCATTTCATCTGCATGTCCATTTCATTTTATAACTTTTTAGCAAATTCATTTTGAATACATCTTGTAATGACATCTCTTTGAGATGTTCTATCGACAATTTATGTGCTCTATTTGTCTTTTCCTATCATGCAATGGCTTTAGAATTTGGCCTTACACTGAGCCAGGTGCATTTTCTTAAAGGTTTCTAAGACGTTTTCAACAAATCCATGGTGTGCATATTCTGCAATTGATAGTTTAAGAGACTACGTTTCTTTGAAACAGTTCACATGCTTTGTCAAGAAGTTGGGTAATTTTGAAACTCCTGAACCTCATAGTCAGGCACTTTGGGAGTTCTAGAACCTTTAAAATCTTTGACTATTAAGAGAGTCGGTGAGTCGGGCAAATTTAGAACTTTGGATCCATATGCCAAAAATATTTTAATAATTATTTTCCCAAAGGTTTAAAGCCACGATGAGTATTTGACTTTTTAATAAAGTCATTTACTTTTTGAGACAAAGGACTCTATAGTACGCCATCATGAAAATATTTACTCCCAATATATATAATTACCCGCTTTTCAACTTTCAAAAATATTAACTTTATAACGTCACAACAAAATCATCCTTGTGAGAATTCAACTTGGAACTGAGATAAAAAATTCATAACTTCCACTAGGCAATTCTGATTTGCATGAAATTTAGATTGTAGAGTAAATACACCCTCCTGAGCAAAAGCTAGAAAATAATTTTGCTGTAGCAACCAGGAAACTAGATTTTAGCTTTGTTTGTGAAGCATGGACCAAAAAAATGTGAAGCTTGATAACTTACAAATGGTTAAGTATTTTGGCATAGAAATTGATCGGATCAGGAAAAATGTAGGATGAGATCTATAAAAGGAATTTGTACCAGTATTTATATATTTTCAAAAATAATTGTTTTGTGATCTGCCAATTTCAGAGGCATGTATAGGAAAATGCACTAAAATTTGAAAAATCTCCAGGTTCAAATTTTGGGGCAACACTCTTGCATCAGACTCCCCAGGAAAAAAAAGAAATCATGAGCTCCTGCTCATGAGGAGACAAAAGAAATCATGTGCTCCTGCAAATGATATCTCTAGCTAGAAATCATCTCCATTCTCTTCTTTCTCATCTTCCAACATTGTTCTAGAACAACAATCATGTGTTCAACATAATTTTGTTTGTTTTTTGTTTTTCTGTTTGTATCTTCTCCTTCTTATGTCCTTTTCATCTATAAGCCTCCAAAACTCCATCTCTTGTTCATATGTATCAATGTCATCATTTGATTTCACATCATTTTAGGCTTCTAATTTTAAACTCGTCCCTTCAAAAATTGCTTTCAAAGATTTAGAAGCATCATTCCTAAAATCATTGGAAACAACTTGCTTAACATTTACCTTGTATGCACGCTCCTCAAACTTCTTCCAAGATACTCCCAAAAGTTTGTCAATCTTCTTTTTCATTGATATTTCATTAGTTGATACTTTTGTTTCTTCATCTTCATGTACATCATCTATTTTTTTCCTTCTCAAGGTTTCTTGCATCCTCCTAACCAACATTTTCCTTTCCATCTTCCATTTTCTTCTTCTTTTCCTTTTCTTCAGGCTCTACTTCCATGTCGGCTTCATGATGGGGCAAGTATTCTTCTTCTTTCAAGGCAACCATCTTTTGCCCTCTTCTTTTTTTGACAATTGTCTGCACATGCCACTTCAACTTCTTTTTCATGGGCCAATACCAATCACATTTGTGGCTTCTTTCCTCAAGCCATTGCTTCACTATGAACTTACACCTCTCTAAATCCCTTCTCATCTCTACTATTTCTTGATCAAACTTTTCATCCTATCTTATCTTATTGACCTTCAACTTGTCCTTCTTTTTGAGGATTTTTTTGCTACATCTTTTATTTTCTCTTCTCCACTTCATGATACCTCACCTAGGGATTTTCTCCACTTTTCCTATGCTCAATATCTTGGTACCTAGGTTTTTCCTTTTAACATCTTAGAACTTCCACACATACATACTTGTCAAAAATCCCATGAGCATTCTTCCCAAACCTTTTTAGACTCTCCTTGATCTTTCTCGCTTTGATACCAAACTAATGACTGACTCTTCAATCACATGATTTGATACCCCAAATAATGACACCCTTCTTATTAATGGAAAACTATTGAATTACAATGCAATAATTAGAGACATTAACTTGCAATAGTTATTAAAAAAATCTAAGTTTCTAACAAAATGGTGATCGATCCATAAACAATGTGACAGGAACTTTGATAAAGCACATTCGGTTAATGGCAACAAAAAATCAATACTCTAAACAATCGAGAACAAAACAACATAAGTTTATTGACTTCAAATTCCAAACTCACAATTTCCAGTATAAAGAAACAAAGATTAAAGATTATAATTCGATTTGCTAGGAATTGATTTCCTCTTTGTTTAGTCATATTCCTCGAGTCTTAAATTCTTTTGCAATCACAGATCAACACCTCTATATGTGCTCTTCTTGCAATCACTATTGATTCCAACTATTCTTTCCCATGATATAGATTGGATCTCTCCTAAAACTCGTCCATCTTAACAAATTTAGAATTCGATTCTTTGTTCCAAAACCATTGCTTAACTACCATCTCTTCCATAGGACAATTACTCTCTCCAACCCGTTCCTCCTCTATTTGGCCTCATCTATTTTTTCAGCCTTCACTCTCCTTTTTTTCTTTCAAGAATTGGTTCCCCCTTATTCTATTGATGCAGTCTCTTCAAAGAAATCCGTCTATAAAACTGAATATTCAACCACTTGTAACCTACTTTTCAACTGAATTCTTTATGCCACCACCTTAGCCATGGATTATGTCGATGCTCCTCAAGGAAAACTTTAAGAAACCCCCCCCTCGGCGAAGGTGTAAAATCCTTGCGAATCTTGTATACTTCCTGATAAAAATATTAATTTTAGTGGCGAATTTTTTTCCTCTTTTGTTATTTTTTTTTCATTGGCGAATCTTTTCTAATCATTAGAAGTCTATGCAAAATCCTGGCGAAATGCAAATTTTTTAAAACCACTAAAATTTTTCTATTGGCGATTAAAATCTATTCTCAAACTAAGAAAATATTTCGATTGGCAAATTAAACCTATTTTCAAACCAGAAAAATAGTTTTGTTGGCGATTAAAACTTTTTTTCAAAGTAAAAAATAAAATTCATTGGCAAATTAAACCTATTTTCAAATGATTAAGAAAAAAACATTGGCAAATTAAACATTGTTTAGTAAGCGAAGGAGGCGGAAAAGTTTTCGTAAAAAGTGAAGCATTTATGAAGGTTTTTTGTTGGTGTTGGACGTACGTTTCAAAATCGACATTAATGGAGATGGATGGAAAATTGAGATGTATTAAAGACACACATCTCATGTAGTCGGTCGGCGGTGGGTGGTTGTCTTGAAGCCAGTGAACCAAATAAACAATGGAGGCCAGTTTGACCTTGACATCGCGGAGGAACCTGGACCCTTTCGTTGGCAAAGCGTCTGTGAAGCGGCTGCGGGGTTTATTTCTCTTCAAGGATGTGTAGGTGGCACAAGCAGTTCAATTTATTTTGGGTAATGGCTTTGAAAAATTAAAGCACAGATACATGACCAATATGGATATTTATTTGTTGGTCATGGCTTGGGGTCTAGACTTAGGAGAGCCAGTGGATGTAGCGAGGAAAGTCATGAAAACTTTGGTTGACAAAGAGGTTTTAGAGGATATGGAAGGAATTCTAGAACGTGTGATACCAGGAGTGGGGCTTGTTAGGGTTGAAGGCATGGATGGTGGAGGCTCGAAGGTTGCAAATTTAAATCATCTCTTTATCAGGTGGCCAAAAGGACACACCAAAGCTCTATAGCGAGAAGGTGCGGAGTGTGGGTGACATGCAGTGTCCCTCCATTCGGTCATCTATGGATTTCGAGTAAGTTTGTTTATTGGTGTACTTAATAGTTTTGTTTAAAATAGTTAATTAAATGGAGAATTGTTTTGCTATGTTAATTCAAATGAATTCAAATTATTAATTAATAATTAAATAAATTTATGATAGGAAATATAGAGGATGTGGTTTAAAAGAATAGAAACAATTCATGAAATCTTTTGTAGAAAATCTTCTATGTTCAAAATAAAATAATCATCACAGCGTTATACACATTTTAATGCTAAATAGAAAATCATGCTCCATTGATGTTTTAAAAAAAAAAAAACAAAATGAGACTAAGATTCACATTTTAATGATATTAGTTACGATTAAATCTTTGGGGCGGTACTAATTAAATAGTCTCTCAAACCGTTTCATTAAAATATCTCCAAATGCTGCGCTCGTGTTTCCCTTTTATCCTCTTACGTAAGTGATGGTTCTCTTTTCATTACTTTCATCACATTATATTCCTTATATTAATTTTCATTAACTTGCATAATTTTATATATATTCTAAAAAAAAAAACCAAGGCATGCTATAGGTTAGAAAACGATGAGGCTTTCATGTTCCTAGTTAAAAGAGTTTTTTTTAAAGTGAGTGAAAATTTTCTTTAAAATACATTTATATTGTGATAGAAAAGAAGAGGGGAAAATATCCCCATACTTAAAAAGGTTCTAATAAATTAAATAAGACTTTAAATAAGGATATAAACTAAAATTGCTAAGCAATCTTTTAAAAGAAAGATTCTCCTTTATTCGTTCCTCTTCCCTTCCTTTTAAAGGGAAATAATATCATATTTACAAAAGAGTTAATATATTTAAATTTATATTTGTTAATTATTTAATTTTCATTTTTTTAAAGTATATCTATATATATATATATATAAATCAAAGGCAAGCAAATAATTAAAGATAAATAAATAAATTAATTAATTAATTAATAGTTAAATAAATTATTATTATTCTATTCACTCTTGTAATGGATTTGTAAGACAAAATGTTAAATGTGGTTTTCAATGATATCAACAAGGTGGGTTAAAAGAGTAGAATCAAATTAAATAATACTCGTCAATTAATTGTTAGGTCTTTTATTAAATAAGTTAGTACATTTATTATTCATTTCCCTAACTAGTATGTGTGCATGACGTTGCTTAAGGATGCACAAGATATGCATAATATAGTACCCTGCATGCGCATAGTTAATTTTATTATTCATTTCCCTAACTAGTATGTGTGCACGACGTTGCTTAAGGATGCACACGATATGCATAATATAGTACCCTACATGCGCATAGTTAATTTTGTTAGTATTTTCATAACTTAACTAAAAGAAATAAGGATCAAATAATCAACAATTAAATCTTAAGAAACACAATTTAATGAATATTTTGAAGATCGTTGTTTTCAGATAAATTCAATATAAATCTATTTTACAGTTTAAATGGCTGTTAAAATTTTCAACTGTCTTTAATTGAATAATGTTTAGGTTGCTTCCAAGGGATAAAATCAATTGTTAGAATGATTTACTTCCCTTTTAACTATTTTAAATTATTATTATTATTTATTTATTTATTTTTATTCTTCTCATGTTGTATTTCTTATTCTCCAAATCATTATAAAGAGACCCACGTATATGTGGGGAAATTAAGAATAAGGATGGATAATATAAAATTAACTTAATTTTAAAGAGTAGGGTTAATGAATTTTATGCATTTCCCAAGGGAGCCCTTCAAGAAAAAGTAATCAATCTAAGAATAAAAGAATAAATAAATAACAAAATAAAAATAAAGAAAATAAATAAAATAACAAAATAAAGAGATGTTTCCTACTCCCCCATGAAGAAGGGGAAATTATATTTAGGTAGAATTAGTATTTTTTTTAAGAAAAGAAAAAGACAAAAGGCTCTTTTATTTCTTCTTATAGAAAATAAATTTAATCTATATGAACAAATAAGGTCATTCATTTTTTTTTTTATATATATAGTACCCATTATTCATATATTTAAATATAGATATAAACAAAATAGATTAGTAGATAATTTAATTAATAAATACATTTTATATAGGTAATGTATTTTTATTTATTTATTCTGGTTTAACTTTATTAGGGTTAAGGGGGGATATTAATATATTAAAATCAAGAGGGGTATCAATACATTGGCATTAATGTTAATGATTATATTGATAATAATAATAATAATATCAATTGTCTTGTATTAGAAACATTAGATAATATGTATCAAATCAAATAAATCTATAGTTTAAATGGTTATTGAGTTGATTGCTTGGAAATCTTGAGGAATCTAAGTGCTTGGTTTGTGTCATTAATGTAGAGTAATAGATCATAAACTTATATAGTGTCATTTACTTTATTATTTCTCTTTGGAGGTTGTAATTTACAAAATACTGGATGAAGGGATCATATTTGTAATGTATCCCTTAATGTCTCCTTATTAAAAGATTTCATCACTACAAGTATCGAGACAATTCTAATCAATTCATAACATTACCATTGAAAGTGTGAGCATTGTCACTATGTTTATTGTGGGACTAATCTACCTTCAATATAAGTTATCAAAATAGGTCCTAAATATGGGTTGGGAATTTTACTATGATACTTGCCCTATTTTCACTTTAGTTGTCTAATTAGTTGAGTTCAATGGTAATGATGGCTAGTTAATTCATGAATATCAACAAATGTCTTCCAAATTTGAATTGAATGGATTCATTAATTATTGAGTGTAATGATGTTTCAATGTTATTTAAATATATCTGAGGAGTGAATTTTTCCTTGATGTGAGCTTCTTTGGGAACCCAAGTATTTACGTACCCTCCAATTGTGAGTATATGAATATTGGTGTCATAGAATCCCTTGCTTTTCCTTTGTATGCCTCTGGAAGCAGTTACCTTGCAAATGGCCATTGATATTGTCGTATGTCATGTTGTTGTTGACCTTGTGAGTTGGTCTTGTGATCGTTTTGCTTGTCTATCTTGGTCGTGGGTCCTTTCTTGTCACCTCCTAGCATAGGGGGTGGGCCTTTGGGTCCACATGGTCAAGTGGAATGTATTATGCACCCCATTGGGTCCCTAGTCTAAGTTCGTGATTGATGTTGTTGATCCAAGACTCTACCTTAGTTCTATTGTACCATGTTCAATTATGTAGCATTCTAGTATTGGATGTATCTTTTCCTCTGCATGACAAGATGCATATGGACTCTTGAAGTGATGTAATGTGCTCCTAAAGCAGTTGTAATGTGTTATTTTACCTTTGTAAACCTTATGTGGTAGCCGTTATTTGATATGTTGTATCTGTGGAAATATGCTCCGCTATTGTATTGTGGAACTATGAATTGAATTGTTATAAAATGATGTATTGTTTTCTTTACATTTGATCATTAATGATTGTATGCTATTATTGTGATCTCAACTTTTATTCACTTTCATTTGATTAAAGTTTAGGAATTGTAATGACCATCTCGTGTACCCCAAAGGACGTAGATGAATTTGCAAATGTATAATTGCTTTTCATGTTAAGAATGTACATATTCATCTTGTGCAATGTTTCACTTTCAAAAAAAAAAAATTGTGTGGTGTTTTGTTGTCCTTTGGGGTTCACATGACGGGGCCTTACATGGAAAGCACTCAAAATCTGTGTCGAGCTAATGGAGGTCAAGGAGGTCATAGAGAATCTCAAAGACATCGCTAGAGAAGAGATGTGTGAAAAGAAGGGTCTGCGTTCGAGGAAGAAGATGAAGCCGGTAATAGAGATAGAGCTGTTGGAGATGGGTACATCGAAGGCGTCTGAGTAGTACAAGTTTTTAAAAAAAAATAGATTACTATACTAAATCTTGTTTGTGATTTTTTTTTTGGGGGGTTATGCCTGGATTTGCATTGTAATTGTAAAACACCTTGGGGCATGAACAATGGTTGGAAGGGTAGATTTCAGGTGGGTATGATTAGGGATAATTTGATATGTTGGAAATGGAAACTGTGCTGGTTAATTAGCTTTTTGGGTAGTTGATATGGATGAACATAAATATAAAGTATATTTTATAGCATTAGTTTAGAATTGGAATAATTCTTTCTAAAGTATATTTTATTGCATTAATTTAGAATTGGAATAATTCTTGGTAGTTGATGGATGAAGATAAATCTAAAGTATATAATAATGTTTATGATAAAAATATAAATTAGTTTAGATTTGGAAAAATTCTTTCTAATTTCACTTTATATTGATATATATGATTTATTCAACAACATTTATTTTATAGCATTTTTTTTACAGTGATTCTCAACTTTGATTTTTTTCAAGATAATACAACATTTGGTTTTATTGGTGAGCATGTTGAAATTTTATTTTCCTTTTACAAATAATTTATGTTTTTAGATAGATAAATTTAAGGATTAAACTATAAAAAAAATTCAACAACATTTATTTTATAGCGTTTATTTAATATGTATGATTAATAAAATCAATAACATTTTAATATAAAATATTTTATATAAAAAAATATAAAATAAATATTTTTTTGACAATTAAATCTTTTCATAAAACGTAAAGTGACAGGCATTTAAATGAACAAACCGTCACAAAATTTTCATATGACAGGTAGGGGTGGCCGTCAAATTCTAGGCTTGGCCGAGAGGTAATAATTTTCCAAACTCCACACGTACCGATCTTAATTACCCATCAATCCTCCAGTCATGTCCACTTGCTAAAATTTGCCTACGATCTTCACTTCATAAATGCACCATCCTTGCCACCTTTCCTATCTTAATTCATCAAATTCAAGGTTTTGGTGCTTTTCCTAACCTTAGTTGCAAGTCTTTCTTGGTCATCTATGTAGTCGGTGGGTCAAAAGTTTTGAAAACTTTGAAACTTTAGACTTTGGTTCTAACGTTCCAAGTTTCAGTGACCACACAACATTATGGACCACTACCATTTGATGAATTTTTGATGGACGACTATAGTTGCATTCCAAAAGTATATCTCTCAAGTAGTAGATTTGCGAATTGAAACCTCTGGAACTACACTAGAACCGTTAGATGTGGACACATGGGGAGATCAAGGCTCATCATCGTGGTAATGAAATTGATGAGTTGGATTTTGGCAATGAGTGATAGAACTTAAGTGGTAGAAATATGCAAGTGCAGAAAGTTTTTTTAAAAAGAGGGACCACGTACGAAAAATGTAGGACCAAGGAGTAAAAACTTAAGAAGATTTTACACAAAGGATGTAAAGGAAAATCAATAGACTTGCGAATTGAAACCTCTGGAATAACACTAGAACCGTTAGATGCGGACACATTGTGAGATCAAGGCTCATTTCTCTCTTTTCAATGCCTCAACGTATTACATTTCATTTAATTCAAATTCTCAATCTTTTGAACATCCGAAGCAATTGATTGGACAATTCATAGCTTTAATGAAACAAGATTTGTAATAATTTCATATCGTTTGAGTGGCACTAGTAGAGCTGACTAGAGTCTGGTGAATTTGACAGCTTGTTAGATTGAGGTACAATTCACATGTAGCCAGACATCAATCAAATTAAAAAATTTAATTTTTAATTATACATGTAAGGCTTAAGATACATGATCAACTAAGTTGGTTTTTTGGTTTGCGCGAATCAGGCTGGTAGCGACACTAGTGGCCCATAAATTATTAAATAGGGTTAGTAATAGTGGTAGTAAGAATGTGACATTGTAAATCAGTTGTAATAAAATAAATGGTTATAAATTTACAGTAAAGAGTTATTTTCTGAGTTCAGTTTCTATGAATCTATTCAAATCAGGTTTTTTTTCCTTTGAGACATTAAGTATTATCTATTTATGAAATAATTGCATGTAGATTTAAAAGTAAAACATAAAGCAATACAAATGAAAAAAGAAAGTTTCCATCAAAGAGTTATTTTTGAGTTTAGTGTCTATGAATCTATTCAAATTAGTTTTTTTTTTTCCTTTGAGAAATTAAGTGTTATCTATTTATGAAATAATTGCATGCATATTTAAAAGTAAAACATAAAGCAATACAAATGAAAAAAGAAAGTTGCCATCAAATTGACAAAAAAACATTATAAACACTAAAAGTTGTCATTCTTGTTAGGGTTTACCAAAAATTAAAATTTTATTGATTTCTAATTTTGTTGTTTACCTTCTCCCCCGATTCCCGGTATCATTATTCATTTTATTAAGTCCTTTGCAATGTTAAGTTACTGACCCCTTGGCCTTGATGTCAATCCTAGTGCATTAAAGTTTAAAACAACTTTAAACCACATGTTTATTATTTATATCATAATTCATAAATTACTCAACCGTTCAATGAACATTTGTTGTATGGTTGTAGTTGTATTTCAGAATGAAATGCACAGAGCACTAGTCATGCAAACTTAAACCTCTAGAATCACCCTTTAACCGTTAGATTTACAATGATCAACGGTTTAGAATTTGTTGCCAATGCAGGACTAAATGGCTAGTGAAACAAGATTTGTAATGATTTCATATTGTTTAAACTTTGAGGGGAACTAGCGATTTTGACAATTGTCAGCCTGTTAGAGTCTAGATGTTAATCAAATTAAACATTTAAATAAATGTAAGGCTTAAGTTACACGAATCGATTAAAATTTAAGTATGTTTTTTGGTTTTCGCAAATCGCAATTATGATTCATGAATCATGATTATACCTAACCTCACACATTTTTTTTGGTTTTTGCAAATCACAATTATGATTCATGAATCATGATTATACCTAACCTCACACGTGACACGTGTGAGGTGTACATAGGGACTAGGCTGGTAGTGGCACTATTGGTAGCACTGTTGCCCATAAATAAGGATAGTGAGCACAACTAAAAATTGAAATCATTCGTTGAAGGCTAAAGGATTTACTATTGAGAATTTGAGTGCAATGTTCGAATTGTCATAAGGGTTTTCATTTTGTAGGGTTAATAAGGAATAGGATTTAGGAAGAAGATGATGTGGCATTATTAGGGATACTCTAAATTCTCCTGGCTGCAATTATGTAGTTATAGAGTAAAAGATCAATTTCCTTCAAGTTTAGAATGGGTGGAATTGGAAAGAAGTTGATTTGGTTCACCTGACTTCTTAGAAAGGTTTTGAGCTAGTTGAGGAGCTTTGATGGAGATAAGTGCTCTCCTAGTGCATGGAAGCTGCAAGTAGAAGATGGGAGAAGTTTTACAACCCCTCATCTTTTGCATGACACTGTTTTTCAAAGGGGAGAAGTACATTTTGTGTCTTCATAGCTCCCGGTTCCCCAACATGGTTGGCCAGGAAATCCCCTTGCATTTATTTTCAAACACCATGGCTACCAGGAAACTCCATGCATTTATTTTTAGAGCTCATCTTCTACATGGGAGCAATTTTACAACCCCTCATCTTCTGCATGAGTCTAGTTTTGAAAGGGGCTAAGTACATTTTGTATCTTCACAACTCCCAATTCCCCAGTTTGATTGGCCCCCCTTTCCCCATGCATTTATTTTCAAATCCCATGGATGACCCGTAAAGTCCCATGCATTTATTTTCAGAGCGCATGGTTGACCCGACAAGTCCCATTTATTTTTAGACACATGTATTACATTTACGTTCTCACTAGAAATCCAACATAAGCTTGGAACTTGCGCTTACATTTGTATTTTTACTATGTAATAATGTGAAATTGTAATTCAGTTGTAATAAAATAAATGGTTGTGCTATTAATTTGACATTGTAATTCCTTTTATTAAGTCCTTTGCAATTGCAATGTTAAGTGTTACTATGCTTAGTGCTATTAATGGTTGTGCTATTAATGTGACATTGTAATTCCTTTTATTAAGTCCTTTGCAATTGCAATGTTAAGTGTTACTATGCTTAGTGCTATTAATGGTTGTGCTATTAATGTGACATTGTAATTCATTTTATAAAGGCATTAATGTCAATCTGAGCACACTAATGGTTAAAAATAAAAAAACTTTAAAACACATGTTTATTATTTATATCATAAATTACTCAACTGTTCGATGAAAATTTGAATTTTGATGTATGGTTGTAGACTCAAAATAAGGGAGCAAAGAAAGCTTAGTCGTTAGGCCTCCGAGTTTTATAACCATGTGACATGTCGCATTGTCAAAGAGTTCTAAATTTTCATAACTACCTGATTCCCTGGCTTGGTTCACTTTGTTGAGTAACTTAAGTTCATGCATACATAACCTTTGAGTTATGGTGTGTGGATTTAGTCAGTGGGTCGGAGGTCTCAAAAACTTATCTTTCCTTTCAAAGGCGCCATTGTCTGACATCTCATTGAATCTTATGTATGGAATAAACTTGAGTTGTCTTTTCAGGAATTTCCAAAAGCATGCAAGTTTAAAGGCTATCTTTTCGAGGAATGAAATTGAATGCCACATTTAAAGCATGTCCTATAAAAAATAACGGCATAAGTGGGTGGAAAATTTTTACTCAGACATTTAGCCTACATTCTCGTTCTTTGCCAAGGCTAGTACTTCTCAAGTGCAAACATTCTTTTTACTCATACTTTTAGGCTACATTCTTATTCTTTACCAAGGTTAGTACTTCTCAGAATCTCATGTGCAAACATTAGTTCTCTGAAAATTTATGCTCATGTAGAGTGAACGTTGGGTCAACATAAGGGATATGACACTCAGACCTTTTAAGTTAGACAAATTTTGGGTGCGCTTGGAGAGGGACGACAAGTTTGAGCTGGATATAACCTCTTAGAAAGTGGGCTAGCTCAGGATGGAGGGTTTCTAGAAGCTGTGTTGAGTGTGGACTTGATTAGTGATGTGCGAGAAGGTACATTCTCCATACATGGGAAATTAAAGCCGTAGAAAAAATTATAATTGCAGAAATTTCTCCTAAAGTTGTTTCCTGCGTGTTGGGGATTCCATAAAGGGAACTTATAGAAGACATGTTTGTTGCAGTGGTAGGAGAATTTTTCAAAGCGAATAAGGACTAGTGCAAGAACTCCATGGCCAAAAACTAGTTGAAGTCTGAAAAGAAAGGTAAGTCGCAATTGCCGAGTAAACTCAAAAGATTGCATTTTAAGGGAGAAATTGTAGATGCTATTGCTTTATTACACCATGTTGTTGGGAATGCACAAGTGGAGTTATTTGAGGATTGGATGTGCTAGTTTATCTTGATAGTTTGTGATGAGAATATTTTCATTGATTGGGCTGAAGTTATTTGCTTCCATTTGAATGAGCAATTAATTAATTAATGCTATTAGATTTCCACAATCCATACTGCTGAAGATTGTTAATTTCTGGATTTTTGATTGTGTTAGAGCTTTTTTCATCAACGTTTCGGATCACACTCAGTGATCCATCATCAGGATGTTAGAGAGCATAGGAAATGAGAAATGGTTAGATGCAGACTTAGCTTTTGCTTAAAAGGAAGAGAGATGAGAGGTTGAGGAGAGAGATGGGTACAAAGACCAAGACAAGAGAGGTAAGGAAAGAAAATTGAAAAAATTAAGAGAAATCAGAATGACAAATGAAGAGGAAAAAAGATAAGAAATGAGCAAAAGAGGAATGTATGAAAAGGTAAGCATAGGTAAAATATAATACTGAACATTAATTTTATAATTCATTAAAACATTAACAATATTATAATTTTGATTATAATATAATTCTAGTTAGAACACCAAATTAATTTTAATTATAATTCTAATTATAATATCTAATTATAATTATAATTATAATTATTAGAATTCTAATTCTAATTATAATTATAATTATAATTATAATTATAATTATAATTCTAATTATTAGAATTCTAATTCTAATTCTAATTCTAATTATAATTATAATTATAATTCTTAGAATTCTAATTATAATTATAATTCTAATTCTAATTGATAGAATTCTAATTATAATCTAATTAAAATTAATTAGATTATAATTAGAGAGGAGAAGAATCCTAGAGAAAGATTACGAAGGAAAACCAAACGGAAACATTGGACAAAAAAGGAACAAAACGAAAATTGAAAGACACAAAACGATTAAGAGAAGACTACAACCTAGAGCAAATTCAACAAGAGACAAGCGAGAGAAATTGAAAAAGTGGATAAACAAAAGGAATACAAAGAAGATAAGCAATAATAAATAATAAGGTTAAAATTTTTACAATAAAATTATAGATAAATCATATAAAGAAGCTATGAAACAATTTTTGCAACCCCAACTAATAATTAAAAGAGATTAACATCAAAAATATGTGGTACAAAAAAGACCAATGAATACAAAAATCAAAGCCAATGTCAAAATAAAACAAAATGTAACAAATTGTGATTAAATACACGGACAAGGAGATGGATGACCATTATCTAGAAAGAGGAAACACCAAAGAGAACGCAAGAAATTAATTCTAATTAGAACACCAATTTAATTATAAATATAATTCTAATTATAATTATAATTATATCTAATTCTGAACGAATTGGTAAGAGAAGAGATATTATAATATTGTTATTAATGTTATTTATAATCTTGTAAATAATATATGTTAAACCACTAAAGAGATATAAGAAAGAAAATTAAATTTGAATTCTATTAAAATCGAAAGCAGAAAGGAAACAAGAGGGACAATAAAAATGAAATGACCAAAGGAATATAAAATAGATAAGTAGTAATAAAGTATATTATTGAAACATTAATTATATAATTCATTAAAACATTATAGCATAGATGAAAAATAATATTGAACATTAATTATAGGATTCATTAAAACATTAACAATATTATAATTTTCATTATAATATAATTCTAATTAGAACACCAATTTAATTATAATTATAATTCTTATTATAATATCTAATTATAATTAGAATTCTAATTATAATTATAATTAAATCTAATTATGAACGAATTGGAAAGAGAAGAGATATTATAATATTGTTATTAATGTTATATTTAATCTTGAAAAAAATTATATGATAAACCACTAAAGAAATATAAGAAAGAAAATTAAATTTGAATTCTATTAAAATTGAAAGCAGAAAGGAAACGAGAGGAACAAGAAAAATGAAATGACCAAAGGAATATAAATATGATAAGTAGAAATAAAGTATGTTATTGAAACATTAATGATATAATTAATATTGATAATGATAACTATTAAACACAGACGCAAATTAAGAAAGAAAATACACTTTGAAGTAATCAAATCAAGAGCAAAGGGGACAAGTTAGAAGAAAGATAAATTTGAGACGGGGGAATATAGGAGAACAAAGAAGGAAAGAAAGCCTCGAGAAGGTGAAAGACAAGGGAGAGGAGCTAAGGAGAGAAAGAAACAGGAGTGAAGAAAGGTCTAGGGACGAAGGAAGGGATTAGGAATGGGGGTTATGGTGGTTTTTTAAGTTTGAAAGAAGAGGGCGCCATGAGAGGCTCAGATTCCAACCTTCATCACAGTTGAGGTTGGTGGGATGGTTAATGATTCCTATGGCTTCCTTCAATTTCCTCTTAAAGAAGTTATCTTCTTTGAATAAGATTTGAGTACTTTCTAAGCAAATGTGATGCTTTGTGGAAGAGGAGTGCTCAGCTAGGGCGGATTTGAGGACACGTTCGTGCTTAATGTCAGCAACATGTTCTTTAATTCTGGTGCTGAATGCACGACCCGTTTCACCAATATAAGGAACACCACAAGAGCATACAACTTTGTAGACCCCCGAGTCATGAAAGTTGTTTCTAGGGTCCTTGAGAGGAGGGATACGATTCTTTAAGGTGACACAAGGTTTGAAAGCACAACGCAGGCCTTTCTTAAGGAGAATTTTGGAGATTTTGTGAGAAATGCCCTCAACAAAGGGTAAAGAGACAAGGGGGAGAGACCCGGATTGGGAGGAATTAGACTCAGATTTGGGGGGGAGGATCGGATTGGAGTGTCTAAGAGCTCTCAAAATTTGTTTGTTGGTATACCCGTTTAGTCTGAAGACATAACGAAGGTGGTCTAACTCCTGGTCTAAGTGGTCACCATCACAAATTCGGTAAGCTCTCGTGGCCAAGGTTTTTAAGATCCCAAATTTTTGGCTGGGGTGGTGATGGGATGAGGAATGGAGGTATAAGTCCGTGTGGGTCGCTTTGCGATAAACCTGCCGACCAAGGGATCCGTCAGACTTTTTAAGGAGCAAGACATCAAGAAACGGTAATTTGTTATCAAATTCAAGCTCCTTGGTAAAGGTGATGGAAGGTGATATGCTGTTGAGGTGAGTATGAAATTCCTCTAATTTGTTAATGCCATGAGGCCAACACAAATTCGTGTCATCCACGTACCTCTTCCACCACCTTGGCTTAAGAGGGAAGGACCTGAGGGCAACCTGTTCGAAATGTTCCATGTAGAGGTTGGCAATGATAGGAGAGAGGGGGGAGCCCATAGCTACCCCGTCAACTTGCTCATAGATGACCTCTTGGAAAGAGAAAAACGTAGATCTTAGGCATAACTCAACCAAGGAAGCAATCTCCACATTTACTTTGCGTTTGACAATTTCAATGGCATCGGGGATCGGCACCTTGGTGAAGAGGGAGACTACGTCAAAACTTACCAGGGTGTCGTTATTTTCTAACTTGACATCTTGGATGAATTGGACAAAATGGGTGGAGTCTTTTATGAAGGAATCAGTTTTACCTACGAGGGGGGATAATAATTTGGCGAGATAAGAGGCTAACTTGTAAGTAGGAGAACCTATGGTGTCAACTATAGGTCTCAAAGGAATGCCATTTTTGTGAATTTTGGGGACCCCAAAAATAGGAGGGGTCACTTCTTTGCAAGGGATAAGGTGATTCTTGGTATCATCATCAAAGGTGGAGCAAGCAACAGCTGACTTGACTTTTTTCAAGATTTTTGAACAAGGGTTGCGAGAAACCACCTTGTAACTATTGGAGTCAGAGAGAAGGTTAAGCATTTTGGACAAATAATCTTTTTTGTTCAAAATGACCGTGGCATTTCCTTTGTCTACTCTCGAGATGATAAGATCATTGTTCTCCAAAAGTTTGTTGAAAGCAAGAGCCTCGGTTTTAGGGATGTTGGATCTGGGTGGTTTGGCATGTCTAAGTGCCACGGCACAATCTTGTCTGACTTCTTCAGCTACCTCAGCAGGGAGATTGCGCACTACATTCTCAATTTCAATGATGAAGTCAATATGGGGAATGGTACGCGGGGATAAAGCATAACCAAGGCCCCGTTTTAAGAAGTTAAATGTTTGGGAGTCTAGCGTGGCATCAGATAAGTTTACCACTAACTTATTCTCCCAATCACTCACCGCGGGAAAGTTAGAGGTAACCGAGGGATGAGATGGGGTGGAAGGGTTAGGAACGCAAGGAGGGTTACTGGTTGGCTGACTTGCCTCGGTGAAAGAACACGGGGGTGAGCGAGCTGTCTTAGCTGGAGAATGGCGAGAGAGAGAAGGAGAAGAGTTCGAGGCAGCTGCATTGGGAGAAGGGAGGCAACCAGGAGAATGGCGAGAGAGAGAAGGAGAAGAGTTCGAGGCAGCTGCATTGGGAGAAGGGAGGCGACCAGGAGAATGGCGAGAGAGAGAAGGAGAAGAGTTCGAGGCAGCTGCATTGGGAGAAGGGAGGCGACCAGGAGAATGGCGAGAGAGAGATGGAGAAGAGTTCGAGGCAGCTGCATTGGGAGAAGGGAGGCGACCAACTAGTCTAGAATTCACAACCGTTGGGGAGGTGGCTCGAGGCGAGCATTGCTTGCAAGAAACAGAATCAGAAACATTGAAATATGGATCGAAAGTGAATGCTGGAGAGTAAGAGTAAAAAATGCAATTTTTAGTACACTGGAGAGAGTTATTGGTCAGCATACCTGTCAGAGTAGGAGATTGAGACCGTTGCTTGTTCATGGACTGCAGGTGTCCGTTGGTCTGCAACTTCTCCAAGCGATCTCTGTTGTTGCTTTGATTAATTTCCATAAGACTGCTACTTTCTATATGTGTTCTTGCCTGACGTACATTGTAGGTAGTCAGAGGTCCTTTTGGCCTAGGTTGGAGCTGCAAGGAACCCCATCTTTTTATATTCCTATGTATAAATGCTTTCCTCAGTTCACTAAATAATTTGGAATGGGTGATTTTTGTCGTGTTAATGATGCATTTTTAATGGAGATCATGAGGAAGCTAGATGGAAATCCAGAAATGTGCCTTTCCTCTGAATCGATTTCTCTTGTATCAAAATTTGGGAGTTTTTATATCCAATTTGATAAGTTTTCCTATTTGAGAATAGGGCATTTTTAGAAAGCCCCATTTAAATTACCTCGGTATCTTGAAGATTTATTGATATTTCTGGAAGTTTGTCAACAAATGGCCATGGTTAATATTAAGTATACAAACATGGGGAAATGAGGGTATATCTTCCCATTGGAGACCCATTCTTTTGTGTAAAAATCAAACTAGATGGCTAGGGGAGCTGAAGGAATTCTCAAGGAATATAACCTCCAAAATCTATCTATGAGACCTAATTTTGACAGTAAGGGTTTTGTGAAGCATAATCTCTACATAGGGATCTTATATCGACATCACCCATTTATCAAAGATTTATGGGAAGATTGTGTCAATGAGAAGGAAGTTTTGAGAAGAGATTATATGAGGCTAACACTAAAACAAATATAGGCTTTCGGTCTATCATTTCACATTCCTGAAAATGTAGCTAAGGATTCAACAATCATAGATCCTGCATATGAAAAATTGCCTGATAAATCCCACCCTAGGGTTTATTGGAGCCAAAGTGAAATTTTAGATATGAGGGTGTGTGCTGCCCTAGTGCTTAAAAGAACCCAAGACTGGTTGGATGGGAAATGGCAGCAAGTTTTTGGTCTTGTTCAGGAGCCTATGTCATCACAAAAGAATGAAGAAGGGTCTACGCAAGAATCTAGTGCAAGTGTATCATTGGGGAAACCCTCGGTGAGGTCCTCTAGTGAAAATTCTCAATCAAAAGGTGATGGTGATAGGCCAGAAGAAGTAGTCAAGTTGAAGAGCATCTGTGAACAAGACAGTGTGCTTTCTCCTGCCCCTAAGAAGAATACCAATCAAAGAAAACTTGTGGCTACAGATTCTGAAGCTATCTTTAAATAGATCACTAAAGATAATATCTTTCCTCCTTTGTCTGACTCTAAATTTCCCTCTTCTCCTCCTTTGGTTGATAGTCTACCTATCACTCCTAACGCTCCTAAAGAATCTATTAGTGGAAATGAAGATTTTGGTCTGGTAGTAGCCTCTCCAAGATGGCTGAAAAAAGCAGTGGAGAAGAAGAGAAAGCATATTCATACAATGATAGTTGGAGTGGATATAGTTTCAAAGTTACTTCAAAGCTCTTCAAAACCTAAGAAAGCCAGGAGGATGTCAAGGATGGTGACTGATGGTACTTCTGGAAATCAAATGTTAGAAATTGCTGAGCCTGTGAAGGATTTAAATGAAGATGAAATAATGAAGGCAGACTACAAAGTCACACATGTTGATATGGGGCCTCCAACATTGGAAGGTGATGTGTACAATGCCAATTATTCAGTTAATACCTTGATTAAAAGAGTGAAAGAACAAAGGAAAGAAAATATAAAATTGGAATCTCAAGTCCTCACATTGAGTAACTTTATTTCTTCCATGGCCACTCCTCCTACATTTGATGAAGTCAAGTTCTCAGGTAGAGGTGATGCGAAGTGAAGGAAGGAAACAATCACCTCATTCTCATTTTTGCCAAAATTCAAACATACATAGTTTGCTCATTCACATTTTCCTTCACAATTACTCAACTTAAACACCCAAATATGCATTTAGAGTTCCCAACTTCCTTAATGTCTTTCAAGATACTTGAACAACCTCAACTTAGCCCAAACAACCATTTACAACATCTATCCTTTCAAATTTTCATTATTCCACTATGACTGTCCTAAGTGTGCATTTATGAAATTTAATGACTACAAATACAAATTTAGCCTTCCAAGGAACAATAAATTCATTCAATGCTTGATACACATTCATATGAATCAAAATAACAAACAAAAACCCTTCTCAAGGTCTTCCCTTACACACAAACTTCACTTCCTTCTTTAACTGTATACATGGCTAGTAGCCATCAAACACAAACAATCAGACATATCTCTACATCTAGACCCTTAGAGCCCACTATAATTAGATTTTTGAATACTCCCTTTCATTCCTTCAAACATATAAAAATGTTTCCATATGCTATTTTATGAGATAATGTAAAAATTAGATTGTCCACATACCAAAATAAGCCTAATTAGGCTTTACACCAAAAAGGGCTTATTGTATTTTATCCTTCCAATCTCAAACCCAGAAAACCAACACTTCAAACATATTCCATTAGACATGAATAAACATAATTTATCACAAAAAGTCCACTTCCAATGATATTTTAACAAACCCTAGCTTTATTTCCCTTTAACTGCCATGTTTCTAGACTAAGACACAAATTACAGTATGAATTTCCACTTTACTCACTTTATTCTTAATATTCTGATCTAAACCCTTCAAATAACGAAATTAAATCCATAAAGTAATGATATTACCAAAGACCAAGCATTTTCATTGATAAATATAAGAGAAACACAAATTTAAAGGCTCCCTGTTACCCTAAATCAGGGTTTTCACTGTTTTCACAAAAAATACAATAACTCTTTGAAATCTCCATCAATTCACATGAAACAAAAAGAAACTGGAAGTAAATTGTTCCTTCTAAGACTTACAAGCAATAAGACACAATTTAATGCTCGTACAATTCCGTACAAGGTCCAGAAACAAAGAATTTATGTAAGTAAATGCATAAAATGAAGCCTTTATTGATTCTATTTCAAAATTTCAACCACCAACGAGTTCCCAAATGATTCCAAAGCATTTTTAAAGGAAATAAAACATGAATAATAATTTTCTAACTGATTTCCAACTTCCTAACCATGTTTAGTCCCTAGTGATCTTTTAACTCCCTAATGTTGCTTTTATGCAACTTTTACACTTTTTGCAATTTTGACACTATTTGTTGACAACTTTGCATTTTACACATTTTTTTGCTAAATATGACTTTAATGCATTAGAAATGACTTAAATGATCCTTATTACAAGGTGAAACATCAAATTGAATCAATTTCTCAAACTTTCCTCAAGGAGTTGAAACTGTGTCAAGGTGCTCCTGCACCAAGAGGGCATCGATGTGCTCACCATAGAGCAAATTAAAAAGAATTTGAGCTATTATAGAGCTGTTTGTGAGGGGATCAATAAAATATCTCAAGAGGCTATCTTCTTTCTGAATAAATCTATGCTATTTTACACTCGAGTTGTTAACAAGAGGGAGGAGTTAGTAATAGAACTTCAACAGCTCATAAAAGATCAAACTAGTCTCTATGTGCTCTCTCAGGAAATGAAAGAATTGAACTCTATGGATCCGAAGATATTAATTGGTGAGAAAATTGTGAATAATCCTAAGGAGCTAGACCCTTCCTAGTCCATTTTATTGGAATGGAAATTTAATATATATGATAATCTAGTGAAGGAAATTAATAATACACTTGATCAATAATATGAAATGTTGGTGGAAGTTAAAGAAGATTGTCGTATTCTGGGAGCGAAAATTACTGATGAGTTTGATGAAAAAATTAGATATAAAAGAGATCTCTCTGAAGTTTAGTGAGATATTCAAGAAAGAAATAGTTAATCCTGCTACAGTGACATGGGAGTCCTCGAAACTCAATGGAATGAAGATCCACCTAAGGACTTATAAATGTGGAGAAGAGAAAATATCTTAGATGTTGGTTGAGTGTGAAAAGGATTTGGTCACATGGAGAACCAGGTTACAGATTACTACAACTTCAAGAAGAAAAAAAATCACTGCAATTGTCACCAAGTACTGGGAATATAGGCAAAGAGTAAAGGCACAAGAGGCGAAAATAATTGAAAGCGAAAGAGTCGGTGCTGGGAGTGGTACCGTTGTTTAGTTTTTAGTTTTTATGTTTTTTTCTTTAATTTGGCTCTCTTGATACTTTAAAGACTTTTTATTTTAATTTCTAAAATGGTTGTCTTCAAGAAACCGTTATCAAGACAAAAAATTTAAAACTCTATATTTTCCAGTGGATTGTCTATTATTGGAATGATAGATTTTTGGATAGTTTCATTGCTATGGAATATTTATGTGTGAATAAAGATTTTATAGTGATGGATGCATAAGGATTTCTTAGTATAATTTAGGTGATTTGGTAGTTTAAGCTTTTATTGTTTAAGTTGGGTGGATGCCTTTATAAGTTATTTATGCTGAACTGTTAGCTTCTGTTAGCTTATAACTTATAAGTTATGGATGTTGAATTGTTAGCTTTTGTTCAAGGAATGTATTAATAATATTTCTTTTAGTTATTTATCAAAGATTGTGTGAATAGCTATGCGATAGGAATTTATAAGTAGTGTGATAAGTGTTGTTCTTTAAAAATGATGCAAAATCACATATCAAATTCAATACCATGGAATACAATATAAAGTTTTTGGCTTTTCCTAACCTTAGTCGCTAGTCCTCAGAGTTTTATAACCTTGTTGCAGAGTTCTAAATTTTCATAACTTCCTGATTCCTTGACTTGGTTGATGGTTCACTTTGTTGAGTTACAAGTCTTTCCTTGTAAACTTTCTACTCGGTGGATCAAAGGTTTCGAAACTTTGAAACTTCAGAGTTTGGTTCTAAGGTTCACTTTGTTGAAGAAAGAATGGAAAAGAGATAAAGAAAAATTATTATTATAACTAATAACACTATGAAGAAATGATCACTCACCTTTTAAGTCTACGTTTTTGGCTTTCGCTAACTTCCAAATCGAGAAGTAGAACCTCAGAACCGAACAAAATGTGTAAGAATACATGACACTTTCAATTGTATTTATATCAATCCATGATTCCATATTTGGAAAATTTTGTGGAATTTTTAAATGATATATTAAAAATTTGGTGAATCCTGCATGCTTATACAACGATACGTTGTAATTTCAAGGCAAAATGTGTCCTCAAATGCAATTATTTTTTAATGTTATTGGCGAAATAGGTCCTCATGAGCAACTATTTATAAATTTTAATTAGCAAAATGGGTCTTCACAAGCAGCTATTTGTAAATTTTAATTGGCGAAATGGGTCTTGATAAAATGTTGTTTTAATAGTATTGGCGAATATGTAGGCATTTTATTAAATGCTTTCGGGATTCCAGGAGAAAATATTAGTTGGTCTAATTGAAACGTGTAGTTTGAAAATGATGAATTTGTTGCTTAAATATGCTTCATAAAAAAACTCATTGGTGAATGGACATGCATTGGACCTATAGTTTGTAAAATTTGGGCAATTGGACACTTTGTTGGGTGCGAGAAGTTTGCCAATTTCAACTTGGACGATTCCTAGAATTTTCCAGTTGGTGAAGATTCACCACTAAATTTTTCCCTATGACTAACTAAAGGGCCATAATGATGTGATTAAGTAAATGAAATACTCTCTAGTGTTATAAAGTAAGTAAACGAGAGTAAAGAGAGCAAGGAGGATCTCACCAAGGAATTTGTTCACTAGTTGGTCTTCCGAGAAGCACATACTTCTGCACACAAAAAGAGAGGAAAATGTTGGGTGGCTGTATAGGGGTCTGCCTCAGTCAGACCCTAGTTTAGGTGTTCCCACCTCCATGGGCAGCCTATGAAATGAGATAAAGAAAGCAATACAATAAAGAGCACAAAAGCACTTCAAAACAGTATAGTGCTAACTCAACCAAATAATAGAGGAGAGGAGAGGGAAGCTTACCATCTCCACCAAGAGAACTCAAGACTACTTGGGGGAGAAAATGAGAGGAACTCAAGCCTCTGCTGCTTTGGCGTGGTCCCAAACTTTCTCTACCAACATGATGGAGTGTTGCTTTGCTGTAATGGAATGCAAGAATGTTGCTTGAAGCTTGTGGAGTGATCTCAATGCTTGGAAGAAGATTGAAGAAGCTGAAATGCATGTTGAAGGAGTGAATATGAAGAAGGAATGAAGAGAAACAACCCTATTAAGGTCGATCAGCTAAAGGGGGCATGAAAACTTCACTTCCAATGAGAAGAGTAACACCTCTGCAGGTTCAGCCATAGGAATCTGCCAGGGACATAAGTGCTCCACACAGACGTCTGCGCGCTGCACAATCACCTCTAACAGAAACCCGTCCACTGACACTCAAAATATACACCAAGTGGGATGTAAGTAGTAGGCTTAGGTGGAATTAAGCCTTTGAAATCAATTTTCTAAGGTGCATAAAGGAAAAAAGGGGATTTGCACATGGGGTGCAAATTCACTCTTATACACTTGGTAATTCTTAATTTTCCCTATCATCTCCTTTGCAAGGTATTGTGCAAAATCATACCAGAAGAAAGATTGTTTCCTATGAAACTAGAAATTCGGGCCCATCTGAAATGCATGCACCTCCTTGTCGGTGTCTAGACCGCAAACAAATGCCAACATTGAAAAGGCTTCTTGCAAGTCCGTGTCGAAAGCACCGTGTTGTGTCAGGATCCTTGGCGGCTTTTAGTGGTCTACTTCAACCCTTTTGGTTTCTTTGTTATAAAACTCCAGAGCCTTATCCCTCGTATTCCATATATTTTCCCCTTTTGTAGGAGTGAATGTCTCTATTTTTTCTTTTCTAGAGGTATGATCAAGGATGCAAAGCACATTCCAAATAGCTCCCGGGCTGATATTAACCTTCAAAGTTCGGCCCTTGATAGTGTTGGTGCTTGGGTTGAAACGTTTGACGACCGCATCAACTAATTCTGGGAAAAAGTACATAGATGGTACCATATATTGTGGAGGCCCACTGAACCATATCTTCTCTGTCGTTGACATTATCTTTTTGGATACCTTCATTCTTTCGCAGGATGCTTCCCTCAAAGATTTAGGGTTCTTTACAAGACTGGGATCATGAATATTATCCCAACCCTCCTGGATTAGGTTCTAGTTTATATAGCTTTTGGGCTTCTCTAGCTCATGTATGTTCACCCACTTTGGATTTTCTGGAATACTAGGTGTGGTATAAGAAATGTTTTCAAAGACATTGACAGCTAGTGTTGCTCACATAGCTCTAAATAAGCTTTGCGTTTCCTCTCCCTGTACTTCTTGGCTTGAAATTTCTACCATTTTTCCTTGTGGGAAGTTTTTGCTTAGCTTGAAATTCTTTGCTATTTTACCTCAACTTTGGTTGTGCACTAGAAACTACTTTTTCTTTGAGTAGCGTATTTAAAAAAACCTTTTAAGTGCTTAAACATTTCGCATGCAATACTTAGCTACTTTTTCTCAAGGTGGTAGACGAGAGTTACCTTTTTGCATTTAATTCGACATGTACCGCCAACCTTTTGGCTTGTGCGAAATGAATCACTTACCATTTTGAAATGACAAGAATTCATAATTACAATTAGCAGCTATATTGTACAACACGATTTCTTTGGAACTTGATCCAACGCTTTGCTAGCAGCTTAAGTATTTGTATCTGTTGGAAATTAATATCCCAAAAAGAATGATTAAGCCAAATATGCGATCAATGCTTGAAAATATATGAGCTTTGCCTTGGAGTTCGCAAAACACTTGGAGAATGACACTTCAGTATTTGGTCATGCATAACACCGCCACCAACTTAAGCTAATTAATTATCCCTTATTAGTTTTCCATGCAGCAAGTCATTCTTAGCAGATGCAACTGGGTGGGACATTTGAGCAAGCTCTAACACAACTTTCAAGTTGGTACTTGATTAACATCATGTTTATGGTAATCAAACCACCACGTATTTCCTTGCTTTTTCTATAAATAGGCACCTAAGAAGTAGCAAAATTACACTTAGTGATTTGAGCAAAGTTGGTAATAGGTAATTGGCTTAGCAATTTAGCATTAGCAGTTGTGTAGTGTTTTCATAGGCTAGAGCTAGGCAGTTTGCAGAAGTAATTCTTTAAGGTAGTTTTAGAGCATCTACTAGCATGAATACCCCAATTAGGCTAGTCTATCATAAGTCTCAAATGAATTTTTTAGGTGAAATTTTGACTAGGCACTTGAAAAGGATGACGAAGAATAAGCACTCATTGACTATCATAGCCATGAAATGGGTTTTGGGATGGGATTGCCTCGAATACGAGGACAAGTATCGAGTTAACACTGACGTGTGCTCACATTTTTTTGCTTCCATGCTTGATATTGGAGTTTCAAAGCCGCTGATTCTTTGTCTTGTCAAGGAAAATTTACCCAAGAAGTACCTAAACAACCTCAGGGAGGTTGCAGAAAACACTGCATATGGTGGAGGCATTCCGACCACGAGAGACCTTAGGAGGTTCATGGAAGAGGACGCGGTCGTACCATGGCTGCCATTTCTGAGTGGATTTCACCTCCAATCATAGAATGAGCACCACGAAAGGGTCACTCAAGCCTGCCACTTTCTCTTCCACATCTACAACGTGGTGCTATTCTACGACATTGACTGGTATACAGACTTTAGGAACTTGGTTTTCCCTCCACCTCTAGCCATTGCTCCCATAAATTACATTGTTGTTGCTGATGATTCCCTTGTGGATGAAGACATTGTGGATGTTGTTGTTGATGTGTCCATTATTGTTGCCCATGTTGTACTCCTTGCTTTCTCTTTTTTCTTTTAAAAACTTATAACAGTCAGTCCATTTTTGTATATATGCCTAAAAAAGGATTTTTTGTAGAATATATGAATGAAGCAGAATATAGCGATATACTTTAGAAGTGTGGCCCTTGAGCCATTTTGACAATGTAAATATTAAAGCATATATATAAACAAAATATAACTTTATTTAATCATCTTGTTATTTGCTTTTGGATTCTGCAACATGGGTCATATTTTTCCTCTTCAGCATATATGTATCAACTCAATTTTGCATGTGGGTGTTTGATTTTTCTATTCTTTTGAGTTGTGAGTTTATTCTTCTTGCTCTCTATAATAATGGGTTACCTATTCTTTTTTGCCTCGAACCATAGAATAAGTAAACAAAGACCGGCCAACAAAACAAAAGGAAAAGAAAAGAAAAAGCACTATAAACATATTTACATCTGTAGGATATGCAAGCTTAATTAAATAATTTAAGGTGAATTCCGTTGACCAGAATTCCCAACGCTTCTTTTCCCATGGTTTATGTTACCAATTTCCAGTACAACTCAATTGGCAAAGCTGATTAGTTGGATTTATCTCAAGTGAAAGTTCAGTTAATTTTTGTATGTGCTTAAATTGCTATGTGCATCAGATTTATGAAGTTTCAGTTATGCAATTGTTTCAATGAACAAAATTTCAAAAGTTGCTCAATGCTTTGCAACACAAATGAAGTACAAGACATAATATACAAATGATTAAGCATAACAATTGCTTTCATTTATTTCATAAATGATTATTCACATTACAGTATTTCATTTTCTTGCAAATGCAAATGATTGTACAATTTTTCATTTTGATGCATTTTTTTAAAATGGAAATGAAAGGAGAAATTAAAGGATCCACACAAGCTGTGGAGATAGCTAAAACCATTCATTGCAAGAAATGAATTATACAACTGAAGGTGGAAAAAGAAGGAAGCAAATAACATAAGACATATCCATCATTTCTTGTGTCTTGATCTTCAATTGATGTTCTTGCAGCTTGCTTCGTCCTGATTCTGAGTGTGCCTGCAGAAGATTGGGAAAGTCCTATTAGAGCTCTGGATTTGAGTTACACTACATGCTCTACCAACAAATATATAATTCATTCCTTGAAATGCATGGAATCAACTAAGAATGAAGATTGTAGTAATAAGAGCCTGAAAATGAAATGCCACATCATGGAGCCTTTTAACTTCATTATTTTATGCTAACATTGTTTGTTTCCTATGCAAGTATAGGAAAAGTCATGTAGTTGATCATTTCATGAAGACATAACAATATGTGGTGTAAAATGGGCTCCCACAAGGGTTGAGACCCGACATTCTATCCCTCAAGCATTTTAAAAGGGATTGAGAAGGAAACATATCCAAAGTTCTCAAGGAAGGACATCCATCAAGTGAGTGCATCATGAAGTGCCAAAAGGATTCAAACAATTGACCACTTCGGATAGTCAATTCTTGAAATGCAATGAATGGAAAATCAAGAGTGAACAACTATCCAAATTCAATTTCATAATGTGCTAGTGAACATGCATACATAATGACTTGTTTGAAAACAACAACTATAGCTGAAGCAAATGGAAAAGCTTCAAAATATCATGATTAAGTGCTCTTATTTCAAAATTTTCCATATAGAAATTATGGTCACATCCTCATTATTGTTGCTCAAGGGGACATAAAAATGCATGAAGAGTGCCAAAAATAGGAACATTGGCATTGCCAAGCCATTCAATGCATAATACAGTTCTGAGTATGTTCATTGTATCGTTACATGATAGTGGTAAAGTCTGAATGCCATTTTTTAGAACACGTAAAATAGATGGATTTGAGAACCAAAGGAAGTTTCTATGTGTTGTTGAAAGCAAGGAAGGGATGCAAGACAACATGGTGGAAATATTAAGTGCTAGAGCTAAATAAATGTGAAACAACTTCATGCATACAAGTGCATTATGAGAAATGAGTGCAACATTGCAACAGGAAAATAACTTCATTATGATTATTCAGTAGTGCCCATGAAGGAAATGCATAATTAATTTATGTTGCAATTTTTTAACCCAAGATGTTTTTACAATATCTTTACATGCATCAAAGTTTTTTGTGTACGATAGAGGGAGAATCATATCATTTTACAACTATTTCAAATAACATATTGTTGCAGGAAAAGTGATAGAGTAATAAGAGCCACCAGATTCGTTGCTATAGGAGATACACTATCATATAAATGAAGCTCAACAACAGGTTACTCATACTAACAAATGATTAAATTTCCAGATACCTATTGTGATCTTTAGTGGCAGTAATCTATGGAGAAGATTTCCTCTTGTTTTGAAGCATACCCATTTTGGGTTTCATAGTCAAGATGTAAGATTCATTGAAATATATAGTTTCGAGCTTTTAAAGCTTTTTCAACTGGTAGAAATATCAAGTGTTGGCTGTGGCCATGAATTTCTAAAAATTCATAAGGGGAAGTATTTTGAATCTAAATGCTTTTGTTAAGAAAGAAAATGAATATTATTTTACATCATGGGCTGAACCCATAAATGAGCAAAATGCAAAACCCTTTAGGAAAATGTGATAGAAGTTACATAGAAGCTCGAAACCCATCTGGGTTTTCTTCATCAAAAGTAGAGCATAATTCTTTAAGTTTGTACATAGATTGAAAATACAATGGGTTTACAAGAATACCCAGATCAAAAGAAGGATGGCCGCAACCTGGAATGGTTTGTTGGCCCACAAATGACCATGGAAATCAAAACCCATTTAGGGTTTTCCATCAAATATCAAATATAATGCGACAATAAGAAAAATGCAAGTTTTCTTTGTGACATGCATCATAAATTAGTGCAATAGCCGCAACCATGGAGACAAGGTACGTTGTAGGAGTTAGAATAATGATGGAGCTTAAGTCGAGCATTTTGCCAACTAGGAATTAAGAAGAATGCAAGGGAAGTAGATGTGGAATGGACTTACCATCATGCGCCTATAGAAGAGCCTCATAAGCCTGTGGCCGAGCCATTACAAAGCCTTTACAAATGCCCATGGTTGAACCCTTATGACGGCCGAAGTGGAGATATAGAGCGAGAAAAATACAAAATATAAGAGATTTATTAGAAACTACACTTAAGCCTGCAGCCTTGAGGCCAAAAGATTGCTTCAAAATGAAGAGAAGAAGCCACAAAATGTCTCAAAAGTAGCTTACTCTTGTTTGTAGATGGAGAATCGACCCACAGAGAAGTCGATAGCTGAAATCCTCAAGCATTTTTTGTAGAATCCTAGCTCTATGGTGGCGGCTCCATTCTTCCTAGTAGAGAGGCTTTTCTCAAAATGCAAAGTGTAAAATGATGGCCAAAATTTTAGGGTTGGGTGTTTTTTTCTTAGGGTTTTCCTTGTTACCCTAATTTGACCTCATTTTTTCTAATGTTGTGCCTTGTTCAATATGTGAAGGGTCTTTTACATTATTTAGGTCGACCATATTCAAAACTTCATTTGATGTTATTTGCCTAAGTTTTAGGGTTAGGAATTTAAATGTTTTGCAAAGTCTTAAGAGCCTTAGGGTTTTTATTATTTTCAATGCCTTGTGTTAGTGGAGTAAAATAATTCATATTGATGCTTAGGTTTTATTTTATTGATTTTATATAAATCAATTAAAAATCAAAGAATAAATATTGTCCAATATTTTTATGATTTTTGGAGAAAATCAATTGTGATAAGAGATGTCAAAGATTTTTGCAAAGATTTTTTCCTAAAAATCTTGAGTTGCAAAATCAAGATATGGATAAGCCTTGTTTTGTAAAAAGAACTATAAAATCTTGTAAAGCAAAGATAAAACAAAGTTTTATAAATTGTTTTGTCTTTTGCTATTTTTAGCAGTTTGAAGGAAAAAATTTCTTCCTGGGTGAAGTCGAAAGGAGATAGCTTGATTGGGTTTTGTTTTTTTGGCTTTTAAAGTAGATTAGGCCTAATTTTGGAGGTTTTTTGGATGGACATGCAAAAAATGTGAAGTTTCCACTTTTATTAAACAATATGATGCAGATTTGGATGCTTTTTCCTAGGCTTTTCTTTTGAGCTTGGATTATGGTTTGGAGAATTAAAAACTTGGAGTTTTTCTTAGTTCAGATCATTGTTTCTTCCTCAGGTTCATGCATAGAGTCTTGTAAGCAATTTTGTACTCATATTTTTGAGAGTTTCACTCCTTCATTCAATAAAACATCAGAGTTTCCTTTCACTTCTTGTTTATGCTTTGCAAGTCATGATTTGATGTGTCTTGTGATTCAAATCTGTTGAATCCTTTTCTTGTCTTACTATTGTTAAGTGATTTGTAGGAGTTGCATGCTAATTTAGGTTGTGCCTTGTATTTATTCTAAACCTTTGCACAAACCACTTTTGAGTTATATGTGTTGTGCGATTGTGAGAATTGAGTTTTAAAGAGGTGGTGAGAGTGGGTTATTATTAGAAATCTTCTTAATGTTGGTGAATAATTTTAGGTGATAGAATTTTCAGTCATAAGTTTTAAATCTAGTTTATCCTTCTAACTCTTTACCTCAAAAAAAATTCATTTATAATAGGAATTATCATTCAGAGAACCAACTTACTCTAGAGATTCCTTCTTCACTCAAATCAGCCACATCTGAAGAAGGTTTCCATGTGTCAACAAATAGTTAAGTTTTCTCCAAGCTTAGCATAGGGTGCATATCTAATTGATAACAGTTTCTAACTCAAATGCATTATGTTCCTTGCATTGAATTCATCTGAACGGGTCTTCCCAAAGGATGTCAAACTTCTCATGCTAACCTGACTTCACAACCCTTTCATTAAACTTCAACACTAAGTATCCACACTTTAGAACTTGGTCAAATACTTTCTTGTCAACCACCATTTAACCAAATGTTGGCAGTTAGTCATGGCTATTAGGGACTTTTCCCTTTTCTCTTGTACTTCTAGCAACTTGGCTAACCATACCTCCATTGTGCTATTTTGTTCCACCTCGACAAATTTTAGCAATTGTAGTGCTGGAATCTCCATGGAGATAGGAAATAGTGCCTCTTTTCCATATACTAGCTCATATGATGAAGTTTTGAGGACTTTCTTAGGCATTATGTGGTTTGCCCAGAGTTTTTTTCAAAGGTTTTTATGCCATTTCCTTTGGTATTTCGACCCAATCCTTTTGAGGATTCTGACCAAATTCTTGTTCATTGACTCAGCCAAGTTGTTCCCCTATGGGTAGTAGTTTGATGATATTTTAAGGAATATGCTATGTGTAAGTACGAATTGACTTACCTTAGAGCCTAGGAAAGCATTGGCATTGTCGGAGATGATGGTTTTGGGCAGGTTGAATCTCATCACCAGTTCCTCTAGGAAGTCCACTATCTTTTCCTTTGTTGCATTATTCAGTGGTATGGCTTTGGTCCACCTAGTGAAGTAGTCAATGGCCATCGAGGTCCATTTATGTCCTACATTGGAGGTCGGGTTGATCATTCCAATGAAGTCTAGACCCCATTGCACAAATGGATCGTCAACCATTATCAGATTGAGAGGTATTGCATAATTCTATCTTATTCCAACAAAGAATTGGCATTCTTTGCAAGCTTTAACCAAGGAATAAGACTCATTGAATAGTGTCAACCAAAAGCATTGCAGTGGTCTTGGCGGAGAAGTGCCCACCCATGGTGCTGCTGTAGAAAGTGTTGAGGATCCTTTTTTGCTTGATCCATACTGACACATCGCAATAGGATTCTGTTAAAATTTCTTTTGAAGATGATCCCTTCAATGAGTGCTATCCGCTATTCTGCAGTCGGTAGAATCTTTTCTTCTGAGAAGGAAGGCTTGGTGGATACTTTCCTATGTGCATAAACCTCACCTTGCCCACTAGCCAGCAAATTTTAGATTCAAATTCATTTGTTAGGACTAGCTCTGACTTCTCTTCTTCCATGACCATTTCTTCGTCATGCGCAAGATATTCACATAGTCTTCTTCCCCAAACGGTCTTTGTATGCTTGACCTCAATGTCGTATTCGAGGATCTTAGTGATCCAATTGACTCTTTTCTTGGTGATTTCTCCTTCCATGATGTATTCACATACAATGGAATGTGCAACATAAATAATCACCTTATTGCAAGATATTAGGTGGCAAAACTTCTTGAGTCCCTTAACTATTCCAAACGCTTGCCTCTCTACAAAGTTGTAGTTTGTCTCATATTCCTTCAGGGTTTGGGAGTGAAATTCTATCATATGTTCTCCCTTCCCTCATCATATTTCTGAGTTAAGACAATAACAATGCTTGACTTGCTACTGAATACATACATTATGAAGTCCTTTGATAAGTCTAGATTGACCAGCATAGGAGCGTAGGAGATAACATCCTTAACTTTTTCAAAGGATTCTCTGGCTTCTTTTGTCCATTTAAATGTTTGATCCTTTTTTAGCATCAAGGTGATTGGCCTAATTATTCCTCCAAAGTTAGAAATAAATTTTCTAACAAAGTTTACCTTTCCCAAGAAGGACTAGACACCTTTCTTGTTGACCAGAAGGGGAAACTCTTTGATTGATTTCACCCACTCGAGATCAATTGAAATTCCTTCTTTGGAAACTACATGCTCCAATAGCTTGCCTTGTGGTACTCCGAAGAAACATTTTTTTGGGTTCAGGGATATCCTGAACTCGTAAAATTTCTTAAAAACCATCTCAAGGTGATCGAAATGACCATCCTTAGACTTGGAGAACACCATCAAATCATCCAAATAGATTAGGATAATCTTGTTGATCAATTTGTTGAAAGTGTTATCCATTGCCCGTTGGAAGATGGCTCCTGAATTTGAGAGGCTAAAAGGAATCTTAGCATATGCGAACATTCCCCACTTAGTAGTGAATGTTGTCTTATATTGGTCCTCCTCTTTGATCTGGATCTGATTGTAATCGAAGAAGCTGTCTAATAGGGAAAAAATCTCTGATCTTGCCACCATCTACAAGATTGACTCCATTGAAGGTAGCGAGTAATGATCCTTCAGGGATGCTCTGTTTAGGTCTCAAAATTCTACATATAAATGGATATCTCCATTCTTCTTTCGGACCAGGACCAGATTGGATACCCACATGCTATGCTTGATTGAGAAGACAATCCACGACTGGATTAGCTTTGTTAACTCTTGCACCATTAGTGATTCAATCTTGGGATTCATTGGCCTCTATTTTTGGCAGACCGGTTTTGCGCCTTCTACCAGCTCTATTATATGCTAGATGATATTAGGATCATATCCCCTGAGGTCATCATATGGCCAAGCCACCACTCCATATTTTTTGCAAAATTTAATGAGTCTTTCTTTATCATGATGCAGGACATCCTTCCTGACTTTAAGCTTTCTCCCATCTCCAACCTGAAGGTCGGCATAGTCACTTTTTTCTGCTAAAAACTTCCTCTTGTCATTCCTTGCATCATCATAGTTGAAAATATTTTCGAGAGTGACCAATCCCTTTGGAAGCTTGTTGGATTTTAGCTGAATGATTTGACTATCATAGGCCTCGGTGATTTTTGGTTGGAGTTGGTCAACGAATTCTCTTGATTGCTGGATGAATGGGGCAATGTGTTCATCACCATCGAACACTTTCTAGCTTTTGTCATTGTTTGGAATGGTTGGTTGGACTATCACTTGTACAAAGTGTTTGTTGTGAATGAGGTTAGAGGCGAGATCAAATTGGGATCCGATTACTGCCATGCGATCCACATCTATATTTTGTTCTCGTGGCACCATCTGAATGTTGAAGGCTTCAAAGCCCTCAATTAGGTCCCAAACTCAGTGTCTATAGGATCGCATGCAAACATTCTTGGCTACAAAAATTCCATTAACTTGATTGACTACTAGTTTAGAATCTCTGAACACCATCAGATGCCTGATTCCCATTCGCTCCACAAGGCTGAGACCTTGCACTAATCCTTCATATTTAGCTTCATGTTTTGAGCAAGAAAACTAGAAGTGGAAAGACCTTAGTGTCTTTTCATTATGTGGGGATATCAAACATATCCCAACTATTGCGCCAACCTTGCATCTTGCTCCGTTGAAGTGCAGCATCCATAGTTTTGAGGCTTGACCACTCTTAGATTATTTGACGAACTTTGGGAGTACTTGATCTTCATCATAGATGACATAGGTACCCAACCTGATAGCATGGTAGTTAAAAAAAGGATCAGTATCCATATGTTTTCTCAAGAGAACATCTTGATCAGTCTGATCTCTGGTCACTTTTTCATCTTCCAACAACTTGGTACAATATGTTTCCTCTTTAGTGAAATAGTTATGAGAAGCCTCAAAGTTGATCATGGCTTCATTAGCCACATGTTTTGAATGCAGAGCCTCATAAACTATTTCCATTTTCGCACCATGCTTGGTCCTGAGGATCATATGCAACCAGTCCAAAGAAAGATATCCGCCTACCTTTGAAGCAAATTCTCAGGACAAACAGAGGTTGAACATGGGGGGAACATCTATGATCACAGTATCTTGTGGAACTATGATGACCGAGCAAGAAACAGAGGTCTTTGATTAGACCAACAGTTTCGACTTTGTTTCCATCTAGCTGCATAACCCCCTGCTTTAGAGATTCATAGCTAATCCCCAAGGAATTAGCTATTTGTTTCAACATAACTGTAGTGCTAGTGCTAGAGTCAAATGGAATTGTGCAATAACTTCTCTCCCACAATGAGAGTTAGGAAAAAGGGTTTCAGCTTCTTCTTGTCCTTTGCCTCAATAGGAGCCTCCATTGTGCTATTCTTGAGAACTTTGGCTGGAGGTGATTGATCAACAACCTTTCCTGAGTGATTGCTCCTTTGGTTCAATGATTGGATCCCCCTGAAGAGCCTTCTATAGCAATGTTTTTTGCTTTGGAATAGTTAAAATATCCCACAGGGACACATTAGCAAATGATCTTTTCAAATTTTCCACCACATTGAATGGTGACAAAGGCTTCTGATCTTTAACTTTGGTTATAACAATTTCCTTCTATGATATACATTGTTGTGCTACTATGGGGGTATTGGATATCTAGTCAGAAGCACCTTTGGGCTGCAGACTAATTGGTTGCAGGACGACTGATTCACCCATGAATCTCCTCTTTGAGTGGGTGTTGTAATTGGACTGCACTTGCAGCATTTGTGATGTGGATGCATCATTTGTGAACACCATATCTTCCTCTTCCATCCATGAGAAGAGTGCATGATTAGGAGCGATGTCTGCTTCTTATTCTAGTGACATCCCCTATGTTTGTGCAGTGAGCACCACATTGTTCATTTCTGAAGAGGTATACACATAGCTTCCAAGATCTGATGTTGCACTATTCTTCCACCTTTTGTTGTAGGTTGTTGTGTGGGTAGTTTTAGGGCATATATGAGTTGCTGCAAGGGAAACACCAGGGATTGGTGTCATCAATCAAATTGTTCAGCCCTACCGTCAGCTCTCTGTTCGAGCTTAGGTTAACACTCTGCAACGAAGAAGGCACCGATACTATTTGATTTGTTGTTTGTGCTTGCGGATTCGTGTGGGATCCCCCTTGGAACTGGTTCTGCTGGTAAGAAGATTTCCCACCTCGATAATTTTGGTAGCTCAACCTCAAAGGTGCTACTTGGTTTCACTTAATGACAGTTATTTCGTTGGCGATAGTCTGCAATATTTCTTTGAACTCGCTCATTTCTTCCTTTGAAGAGTCGGATGTAGAAGCAACATTTTGGGGCACATTCACATATGTGTACATAGATTGAGGAGGAGCCGACACACTAGTAGATGGCATATCCTGAGAAGGAACTGATATTTTAGGAAATATAAGCATGATGGGCCGGGGTGGCAACTTCCCGACGTCTATCAAATTGTTCTCTACCTTGACAGTGACATTGTAAGCGGCCGGTAGAGTCGTCCCACCCAAAGATTGGATCATCATGGAGATGTTGGGGTTGATATATTTCAAGTAGAACATGAACACCAGGTTAGGTGGCAGGTGGATATCAACTTGGATTCTCTGCTAGCTTGTATGGAACTAGGCATTGAAGTCAACCATGGCTTTGTACGAAGCCCGCTTTATAACCGACAACTGCTAATATAGTAAGGATCAATCTCCATCGTTCAAAAATATTTGATAGAAAGGATCTCCAAGCTCATCCCAGGTATGGATAGAATTTTCTAGCAGTGTGCGGTACCAATCTAGCGCCTTTCCTTTAAAAGAGGTGGCGAGCAACCTTAGCACTATATTTTGGTCTATAACTCCATGCACCAGACATACATCCGCAACATCTTGCAGGTGTTCGAATGACATTCTTGAGCCATATCCGGTGAATTTAGGTTGTCCTTTAGAGTAGAGGCCGAAATACTGGCCCAAATGACAAGCGCTACTGGTGCAGTGAGAGGACTTTCGGTGTCCCATGCCATGTAATTTCTATTAGCAGCAAGAAACATGGCTAACAGAAAGGGTAGAGGAAGTGAAACATTCACTAATTGGGTCACGTCATGTACTGTCCCTAATGGTGGCACTAATAAACTAGGATTATTCACTGTTTGGGACCTAGTAACACTTTGATGGCTCATACACCCCTTTTGAAATTGTGTTCATTTAAGCTCATTCCCACCGAGCGTACTAGGAAAAAGAAAAAATTTTGATGCCAAAAATTGGCAAGGTAACATCCCTTTGTGGGAAACTTAGTTTATGGGGGACCTATTGCGCTAAACTGAGTGACATCCAGATTTTTAAAGAAGATGACTTCTTCTCTAATTGGGATTTTGGAATGGGAAAAGGAAGCAGATATAAAAATAAAGGAACTAACCAAGGCGATGTGCCATAATTTAGATAAAAGGCACGATAAATATATCTCTTGGATATGATCTATGGGCTCATTAAAAAATTTAGTATGTCCTAGAATGATAGAAAATAAAGATTGAAGCATGAACAATGCATTAAATGACAAAATAATTTCCACACCCATTTATTGAAAAGAGAAGTCAAAAGACATGATCTAAACCAGAAAACTTGCATTAAGATTATAGAAGTTTTGCAAATGAACCATTCAAACAATAATGGCACAGTATAAAGTTAATAATATAGCTTAAGAAAAACATAAATGCCGAACAGTGGCACAATTTGTGAGTCTTTTTGCAATAATCTAATGACAATAAAAAGGCCTGGTGTCTCTAAAATTTTGTAATTCTCAAACTCTCAAGACTCGTGGGATATGGAACCTCTAGAACCCCCAACATAAGCAAAGAGAAACATTTATAGTGAGTATTCCCATCGCTTGGTGAGCAGTAACTGAAAAGATTCATATCCTTGAGCAATGATGTAGTAACAAGATTCCCCTTGGCTGTTGCAATAGAAAAATATTCGGGCCACAACACTTCATCACTCCTCATCCAGGTGCATCCCCTTCGAATTTTGGCAGTGGTCTCGGCATAGCCCCATGCAAACAAGTGTTGCCACCTAGTATAGGCAGTTAGAACATGTGGTAGCATATCACAATCCATAGTTTGCTCCATCCTTTGTATTGAAGAAGCACCCACCAAAGAGATGCATGGTGGCATTTCACAGCCTGTAGTTCATTACTCCTCGCTGTTGAAGGCTTATACTTTGAAGACATGTGGAAGCATGCCTTTTTCATTGGTGTCAATTGTGGGGTCCACCAAAGCATATGCAGATGAAGGCAACATGCCACATAGTCGGGGCCCAATTCAAAAGTGAGAGGAAATAACCTTTAAGCATGTGTGGCGACGACACATGGAAGCATGGTGGGGGCTGTTTGAAAAGTGAAGGGAAGAATCCCTTTGGAGAGCGCTAGGCGGACACGTGGTGGAGGCCGACGGTCATTTATCAATAAGGGCCAATGATGTTCATTCGAGGCATGGGCCGGTACTTCACAAAAAGAAAACAAAACCTCAAGGGAGCTTGATGAATTTAATATTCACAAATATGTTTCAGACTTCGCAATAACTTCTTAGATTAAAGAATTTTTATACATTTCTCACTCATATTCCTAAGTCTATGATGCCATAGTGTTTTTTTTGTAATCACAACAACTATTCCTGTAATTGTTGTTGAACTCACAACAACCATTCTCATAGTAAATGTTGAACCTCCAACAATTAATTTGGGGGGAAAACACAACTACCAAAGTCACCAAAATTTAACATAGATTATGACCAAGCTCCACAAACCAACAACTTGGATGACCTTAGAAAATTTATGAAACTCTTATGGGGTATGAATATCAAAATAACTTTCTTTGCTTGAAAAATTATTGTGGTTTTTGTTTTGTATTCGCATAACTTTTCTTCTTGTCATTTTCTTCCACTAATCTTTTTTGGATCAGTTTCACTTGCTCCTCCAACTCCATTAGTATTTATGAACCAAGGCTAATTCTATCTTCTAGTTTATCCCAACTTATAGGAGTTCAACAATTCCTACCATATAATGCTTCAAATGGAGCCATTTTCAAAACATACCGATATAAATTTTTATATGCAAATTCAACCAAGGGAAGGTATTCTTCCCATTTATATCTAAGTAGTTGTTTTTATCCATAAAAAATAAGATTCCAAGTTTTGCATGTCCCTAGTCATTGCACACAACCAAGAAAAGTCTCAAGAAATGGATACCTAAGATCACTTTCGTGTATCACCTCAAGACCATGATGATGATAACAATAACATCCACAACCATACCATATATATAAATGATATAGCCAATTTTTTCAAAGCATGAGTCCAAACTTACATTGGAACACATCAAGTTCAAGAACTAATAGAATTAGGAGATCAATTACCAAATTTTTGTATCCTTGAATAATTGAGAACACAAGAAATACCTCCTAAGAACAATGATGAATTCCATGAAGTGTGTGAAGATGCCACTACTCATGAGAATGCTAAAACTAAAGAAAAGAAAAAAAGGCTAGAATTTGGTGAAAATTATCATCATGTTTCCCATGTTGAGGCAAACAAAAAAAATATTAGAAACTCTCTCCTTCCTCTCACATAAAAAAAATTAATTACAAAACACAGGAAATACTCTCCTTCTAACTAATTCAATTACAAACATCACAACTTATACATGTCTCATTGCCACATAAATCATTTTTTGACAATTTCATTTGTCAATCAAAATAATTTAAAATTTTTGCCAATAAATTTTGTAGGAAATTCAACTTATTTAAATCATAATGCTGCAGTAATACAATCATGTGCAAATCCATTTGGCCATTTTTCACAAATTTTGTGTCATCTATGAGATCTATTATTTTCTCTCCTCTAGTCACACCCTCTTCTCTCTACAATTTTCACTCACAATCACATGTGCAACCCCTTGTTTCTTTTTACACTGTATCGATTAAAGTTTATTTATATCTAAAAGCTCTAGTTATAATCTACGCATCCCTCTTTCTTTCATCCACCTATTATCATCCTCATGCTACCTCTCCCATCACTCTTCACCTCTTTACTACATCTTACTACTTTTATTTTTGTTTCAGACTTCAATTTTACCTCTCCCTTCTGTGATGTGTCCCTTTATGTAGCTCCTTTCTACTAGTCACATCACTCATCATATCATATCCAATTTATTTGTATTTTATATTTAAATTTCCATAGAGAAAGTGGTGTGACCTAGTGTCGCTTATGCACAAGTTTTAATATCCTTCCATACTTGCTCTGAATTCCCTCAATATGACACAAAAAATTCTCTTCTTTCACTTGTGTGGGATCCTCTCTTCTTGGAATTTTCCTCTATCTCTCCTCCTTGCTGTGTGCCATGTCTCCTCATGTTCTTTGTGGCTGTCTACTTTCCTTCCCTATGTTCCTCTTCCCATTCTTTTGCTACGTGGGATTTCTATATCTATTTAAATCTACATTTCACATTTTTGAATGGTGCACCATATTTCATTTCCTCTTCCCTATGAGATGTCCCCTTTTATATTCCATTGTTTATTTCTCTATGGTTGTGTATGTTCTTATGCATTTTATCTTCCTTAGGCATGAGCTATTACAATTATGCTAGCTTGTATTTATGGTTACAATAAATCATCAATTGCTTGATTTTATTACAAATTTTGATTAACTAAAAATGAATTTAAATTCACTATGAAAACTTGAAATTATAAATTGCAATATGAAATTTTGTCAAATGTAATTGAAAATAATGTCACTCAATTCCACTCCAAATAACCACTGAGAATGAGCTAAACTATATTCCAAGAGAAAATTCCAAAATTGAAATAAAACTCAAAATGAAACATTTTTTTAGTTGATGGGGATTACACCTGTACCCAATTTCTCCTACATCATACACGCTAGGTAGAAATATTATGAGCATGGGCTCACAAAGGTGGAGTTGAGTAGTTGAACCAATCTTCTAGGTTGCAACCAACCTGCAGTGAACTTCATTGCTAAATCTTGTACACTATTAGCTCTGTTGGATGTTGTAGGTGTGTTTCTGATATGTGGTTGTCATTGATGTCAACACTATTAGCATTTGGTGTATTGAAGGTTGTATATGTTGAGGATATTGAGAAAATTGTTAAAAGAAGTGTTACAGGTTCCCTGTGGAACTGTGAAGGTCATGAAGGTGTCTTGTTATGTGCATTGAATATCAACTGTTGTGGATTAAAGGTTTTTTTGCTGAGTGTATCTAGTCCATCCTTTGGAAGTTTCAGAGGTCTGCATGAAGATCTATTCGTAATGTAAATAATTGTGTTATGACAGTATTTATGTGGGTTCCATCAGTGTTCTAGAATGAAGTTTGTGTATTTCTATTGATGTAGATGCTTCTTTATTGTTTCTTGGTGCTCGTGGATGTTTCTATATTTTTCTCTATCTTTGTGGTACATCCACATTGATCGGTGTGCTCATGGTCAAATATTTTTCTCCATATGTTTGGTTTTCATGTTCTTAGCCAACATGATGGTGGTAGTGTGTTGTGGATCTTTGAGGTGAAATTAATTAAAGTATTTTTGTGTTGCAGTTGTTAATTTGGGTCTCCACTATGTTGTGATTGACCTTGGTGGATTTGCATTGCAAATTTATTTGTAAATTTGGGCTGACATTGAAAATGTGTTTTATACTTCTGGCCGACTAAGTTGATAATGTAATCTCATGTTGTGGATATATAAGAGCGATTGTTTTATCAGTGTAGAGTGTGCTTAGTATGCTCAAAATGCTTGGTGTGCTCTTGTGTATGTATGGGCGAATATCATTCGATTGCAGAGCAGAGTGTGAAGGAGATTGAGTGAAGTGTGAAGAAGTTTGAGCAAAGAGTGAAGAAGGTTTTATGTGCTTAATTGGAAATGTAATTAGGCTTGTGTAGAAGTTATTTTCTCAGTTCACAATTTGGATGGTTTTTGTAGACATGCAAAATATATTGATTGACATTGTGCACTTGATCCGATTAACTAACATTATTTCATCCTGAATCACCTCTTCAACTTATCATCACTATTTGTCCCTTAATTAAATAAATAATCATTTATCTAATTAAGTCATCATCTCTTGTTAATTAAATAAATCAATTTTATTTAATTAATTTTGTAATCCCCCTTTTAATTAAATAATACATTTTATTTAATTAAATCTCTAAGTCATTCTATTAAATTAAATCAATCTTTATCCAACATCATCCCTCTTTAGTTAAATAAATCAAAATATTTATTTAATTAAATCTAAATCATTATTCCTCTCCTTTTGATTTAAATTAATCCAAAAATCTAAGTCAAAAGTCAAAATCAGCTAATCTCCTTTAAATTAATCAAATCCTTGATTAATTTAATCCTAATCACTCAAATCCTCTAGATTTTGCGACTTGCACATTAAAATCAATTTAATTGATTTACAAATCATCTATTTTCATTTAAAAAGGCATCCAAGTGGGAATATTCCTCAAATTTGAAATCTCCCCCCCAAAAAAGGGACTTGTCCCTTTCAACAAAGAATTTAAAATCTCTTACATGTCATTTTCTTAAGCCATGTGCATGTGCTCATTCTTCAAGCCATATTTTGAATTTGAATCTCCCCCCTCTTTGCACATTCTTCAAAATGTACTCATTCCTCAACCATTCACATGATGACATGTAGCTTCTTCTCATTTGTTGAAGATTAATCCCACATTGCTCTATTTTGAACATTCATCCATCTTCTCATTCTATAAATGAAGAGCTCATCTCCTCATTTCATCATCCACAATTTGAGTAAACTTACTCTACTCAAATACATCTTCAAGAATTTGCAAGATTCATCCATAGCTAGGTTATGTAGGTTTTTCAACATGGAGCACATTTGAATCTTCACAAAGTGGATCAATCTCTTCAACACATCAAGCTTGCATCATTGGAGTTGGGAAAGGGCCAATTTTCACATCAAATTGGCACCAATTCCCCCATGGGATCAAGAGTTTGAATTGCCTTCAATAGGATTTAATCTACTTTCTTGTTCTTTCTTTATTTTCTTCTCTTCATTCCTATTTTGAGTTTTGTTAATGGATTTCATGGGGAATCCTTGTTCTTACTTGCATTTGATCTCCTAATGTATTCATTTGTTGTGTTTTGTAGGTATTTGGATTAAGGGTTCTACAGTTTTAATCCAAACCTTTCTTTGGGCAGTAAGTCCTCTTTTGTATTTAAGCAGTGAGCTCTAGGTAGTGTTCTTGAATGCATGTGCATTCCCATTATTCTTATACTTTTAACAGGGTATAATATTATGGACTAACATCCACCATGGTTTTCCCCTAACAGGGTTTCCACGTAAAAATCTTGGTGTTCTCTATGTTTTTGATGTGTTGATTGTCTATGGTTTATTATTCATTCATCAGATATGAGATTAAGTTAAGTAAAGATTGGAAAGTTCAAAATATTTAGTGACAACCGATTCGGCCCCCCTCTCAGTTGTCTATCCTTGTTTTTCCAACAAGCTCTTCTTCCTTTTTTTCCAACACTTTGTCGGAACACACTTCACACTCCTCTCACAACTCCACTCACATCTATTCTTTCCTCGTATGGATTCACATCTACCTTGTTCCATCCTCCTCCACAAAATTATTCCTCCTCTTTGCTCCTCATTCATGGGATCTATCCCACTATCAATTGAACACCTCCACCAAAATCTTGTAGCATCCTCTACAACTTCCATATGCAAATATGCAACATCTACATACAAATATGAAACTACAACTATATAATCTCTCTTTCTATATACTTGCACTAACTCCTTATTCACCTCAACAAAATTCTCATCACAAAATCTAGAAAAATTACACTCACCCTCTTTAATTTTCACTGTTGCAACTTCTACCTCATCATTATCTGCCACAACTTGTGTTTCCTCTTCTTTTGCTGACATGCATCTTCACATCTTCATCCTCTACTGCTATCTTCTCCTTGTTGCTCACTTCTTCAATTTCATTCATCTTCATTTCTTATTTTTCATGTACCTCTGTAGGGGTTTCTCTCACATCTCTCTCCTTCCATCATAGGCTACAACACTTATTTCTTCTTCTTTTATTTTTCTTCTTCTTGTTCTTGTTCTAGATTCTCTTTATCAATATCCTTTTCCAATATTCTTCTCCAATACCTCTATCCTGGCCTAGATCTTCCCCACTTCCCCAAAGACTTTCCCATATCCTCAAACTTTTCATTCTCCACTTTCTTCCAATATTGTTCCCATAACCAAATTTGTACGGATCTCCCCATGACCCATCCCATCTTAGTTTGTTGCAATCTCACCTCAATCTGCAATCCACATCACACTTAATATTTTCATGGCTTCAAGCTATCTCATTGTTTGAGACTCCTCCTACCTGAAATAGTCCTCATATGAGGTTCTTCTCTAACACCCTCATACTTTTCTCTACCCGTAGGTCCTAGTGTAGACTTCCTCATGTTCAACGATTTGTCCACACACTCAGGATCACATGCTCTAATACCATTTGACGTAGATGAAAAAAATATCATAAACTTTCTCCTTCCTCTCACATAAAGAATTTCAATTACAAAACATAGACAATACTCTCATTCTAACTAATTCAATTACAAACATCACAACTTATACATGTCTCATTGCCACATAAATCGATTTTTGACAATTTCATTTGTTAATTGAAAAAATTTAGAAGTTTTTCCAATAAAATTGACAAGAAATTCAATTTATTTAAATCAAAATGATACAGTAATACAATCATTTGCAATTCCATTTAGTCATTTTTCACAAATTTCATGTCATCTACGAGCTTTCTTCTTTTCCTCTATTATTTTCTCTCCTCTAGTTACACCCTCTTCTCTCTACAATTTCCACTCACAATCACATGTGTAACCCCTTGTTTCTTTTTACTCTGCATCAATTAAAGTTTCTTTATATATGAAAAATCCAATTATAATCTATGCAATCCTCTTTCTTTCATCCACCTATTATCATCCTCCTGTTGCCTCTTCCATCACTCTTCACCTCTTTACTACACCTTACTGCTTCAATTTTTTGTTTCAGACTTCAATTTTACTTCATTTTATGCTTAAATTTCCATAGGGAAAGTGGCACGACCTAATGTCTCTTATGCACAAGTTTTAATCTCCTTCCATACTTGCTCTGAATTTCCTCAATATGGCGCAATAAATTTTCTTCTTTCATCTTGTGTGGGATCATCTCTATTTGTATTTTCCTCTATATCTCCTCCTTTTTGCATGCCACGTCTCCTCATATTATTTGTGGCTGTCTACTTTCCTTCCCTATGCGCCTCTTCCATTCTTTTGCTACATGGGATTTTTATATCTCTTTAAATCTGCATTTCACATTTTTAAATGGTGCACCATACTTCATTTCCTCTTCCCTGCGAGTTGTCCCCTTTTGTATTCCATTATTTATTTCTCTATGGCTGTGTATGTTCTTATGTATTTTATCTTGCAATTATGATTGCTTGTATTTATGGTTCCAATAAAATCATCAATTATTTGATTTTATTGTAAAATCTGATTAGCTGAAAATGAATTTGAATTCACTATCAAAACTTGAAATTAGAAATTACAATATGACATTTTTTTAAATGTAATTGACAATAATGTCACTCAATTTCCTTCCAAATGATCACTGAAACTGAGCTAAACTGCATTCCAAGAGAAAACACCAAAACTGAAACAAAACTTAAAATGAAACATTTTTTTGGTTGGTGAGGATTATACCTGTACCCGAATGCTCTTTCATCACATGCAAAGGATTCTATATATACCAATCACATTTTGGATGGATTCCTTTGCTCATATAAATCATTCCAATCATCTAGACCTTCATTTGATCAAGGATTGAAGGATATAAAGTACATACCCTTAAAATTATTTGATTTGGTTCACCTTTCACTAAAGGATATAAGTTCAAAAAATTATGTCCCTATCATTTCAAAATTTCAATTATACAAAAGCCTTTTCCTCTACACTTTTAAATACCAAAATTTTAAAAATACAAAGGAAAAGATGATTGAAAGAGTCAAATCCATGAGTTTTATGACACCTTCCATGAGGTGTTGTTATCTACTTCAAATCTTACCTCATGGACTAGGAGGACAAGCTGTAGATTAGTTTACTCGTCTACTTGAAGGGGCAATGAACATATTTCCTTAAATTTTAAAGAATTTTTTAAAACATCTCTCATACAATGGTGAACATGAATTGAAAATGCTTGATATTTGTAATGCAAAAAAATATGATGAGATATTTTATGCTTTCCTTCAATAGTGGTGAATCCTAGCTAGTAGGTTTCCATGGCCTATACGTGAGAAAAACTCATACACATTTTTGTTACAAATATTAATGCCAAATTGAACTTCCATATATAAGTATATTGTCTATCCACCTTTGACAAGATCATTGAAAAAGGTGTTCAAATTGAGAAGGCATTAATTACCAAGGACTAAGCCAACAATAATAATTGAAATAAGAATCCCAAATTCTTTGCAAAAACCAAAAATATAGTCAATGACAACATCAATGATATAAAAGATTTACAAACAATTCAATATACAAATCAACTTATATTGCCTATAGGGCCACATAAAAATGAGAATTGTTGGTGTGAATATGGTATTTTACCTATCCAATTCACTAGTAGGTCCTATTCACATGTTAATTTTACTTAGGGCCTAGGAATATTTCTAGAAGTCTTAGTTGTCATTTAGGTCTTATCTTATGCCATTTAATTTTTGTCCTAGGTCATTTAATATTTGTTATGTTAGTTGCCTCATGTTATAGGATTAAGACACATGTCATGATCTTGTCTAATCATATCCCTCACCTTGTCTATTTAAGCAAGGCTTTTGTACATTTGTAATCATATCATATCAAGCAAGCTATTATCTTGCCATAATCTCTTGTGGAAGGTTATCTTTTATTTTTTAGGCGATCTTGGGGTGTGTGGGCTGATTTTCAACTCCTAGAAGAACAATAAAGGTCAATAGATAGACTTGAATTCCCTTGGAGAATGTATTCAAGAAAATATTACAATAAAATACAATCAAATTCCCACTTCCTCGATTTTATGATGATTATAAACTAAAACCTACATGGTAGGAAGACCAAAAATACTATGAATACCATTGATTCAAAGGACATACAACCAGCAAATGCATGAAACTCAAAGATTACATCTCAGATTTGATAGACCAAGGTGACATTGAAGTTGAAGGTGCACCATAATATTTTCCTAATCTAGACTTTAGAATTTACCAAAAACCCTTTTTGAAGCATGATTAGGATCAAGCCTCTACCCAAAAAATTAGGAACTCCCACAAGTCCTCTCATAAATACAATTCCATTGTAGAATACATTGAACAATTCATATTGCATATAAATACAATCATAATAAAAAACCCTATTGTGTCATGAAAAATGATAAGGTATTATCACCATCTCAAGAGCTCCTCCACCTAATACTACAAACATAAAATATCTTATTGAATAGCTCAAGAAGAATATGATAGATATTTCCATCTTGGATTTTCTCACATCATTATGTATTCAGCAAGACATATTGGAATTTTTTTTGAAAGATTCGATGGTATTTAATGACATTGACCCCTCTCATTTCATAACACTCATCACACAACTTAATTTAGATAGTCATATCATCTTTAGTTCCGAAGGAATGACATATCTTGACCCTTACCATAATTATTTGCTTCATATTGAATCCTTCATTACCAAATGCAAGATCAAACAAGTACTTTAAAGAATAGTTCTAGACTAAAAATTTACACCTTATGGCTTGTTAAAACCGTGGGATATATAGTAGAGGCTTTGGAATCCCATACAATCAAAATAAAAGCCAATGATAATTTAGAATGGGAGATCAATGACACCATCAATCTTCCCTTTAGGTTGTACTTACTATCCATAACACCCTCTTTCATGTCATTAATCTTGACCTTTCAAATAATATACTCCATAGCCACCCATGGATAAACACCATGCAAGTTATTCCCTCCATATTCCATGAATGTATCAAATTATTTCATGAAGAATTGTAGTCACCATCTTTTTAGATCATAATACCTTCCAATATTACAAAATTTTGGAGGGTCAATGTCTAAAATCAATCTATTATCTCATCATTGAAGTTGGAGAGCCACCATTTTTGCCAAATTCCTTTTATATTGATTTCAAAGATATATTATCCATCTCACACAACATGCCTCCTTCTACATAGGTCAAGATAATTTCTAAAGGGTGTAATGAGTAAAAAATACAAGAGGCCTCCCATATTAGGAAGCTTCCATTGTCACCTAAATCCCATGGGCATCCTAACATAGACTAAAAGAGGAAGTGAGGATATTTTTAGTACGATTCTACAAATTTTCTCAAACATGGTTTTTTCTATGATAAAAAATTGACTCCTCAAATGCATCATGGTTACAAAATAAAGAGGCATATGAGGCCTCTTATTTAAATAATAATAAAAATATAGTGGCAAATAATATTGGTCAAAACATGAAATATAAAGGTAAAGGCTTGGGGCACACGAATAAGGAATCTTGAAACCTATCCAATTTTTTGAGACTACAAATAAGCAGATATTAGGGTATATACCTTGAGATGAATCTCTTGATAACCTTAGCGACTCTTCAAAAATTATTGATGATTATTCATTTGATTTTAATCAAGTCAAAATTTTTACTCACCATGATCCTAAGAGCTTGCCAATACCAATCTCTTTCCATATAACCATATTCTCACCACGAGCCTTGATTTATTATATTTATAACTCAATGAGTGGGACCAATGTGGCCAAATAATATTAGATAATTTCCAAAATGATGAGGCTTTCATTTAACCAATTGATGCCATAGATTATCTTCATCCAAGAGACCACAAAAGGGATACATTGATATTCATAATTCAACATCTTTTAGGGAACAAACAATGTCCTTTTCTCCATATAATAGATATAAATATAAGAAATCAAAGGAATATAAATATAAAGTATCTATTCAAAACTAATAGGATGCATGGTTTGATGAGGAAATCCACCATTCCCTTTCCCCATAGAGGTTACATGAAATATCAAATCTCTTAGTAGGAGATGTCATTGACATAATCTTGGGCATTGACTAAGATCAAAAGTTAGCACAAATTGTTGCTAGCATGAAATTAGAAGAACAACAAGTTCATTACGATATAGATATGGTATATGACATGGATGATACCACTTCCCTCTGGTATCACATTATCCATACTTACCCCACTACCCAAAATCTTCCACCTAACTTATCCTATAATAAAATGTGGATTCATTAAATGTGCTACCTATTTCACCTTTCTTGGTTTTACCCTTTGTTTAGGGGTTATGATGGTACACTTTTATGATTCCTTAACTTTTATGAAGCTAGTTTAACACTTTTAGATGTCCATGATGGTATTTGTGGAGTTCAAACTAATAATATAACCCTTGTGAAGAAATCACTTAGGCCTCAAAAAGATCTATACACCACATGGATAAGATTTTAATGAATCCATGATAAACCGTATTTTTCCATTATAAAATAAAATAAAATAAAATATAAAAAATGAAAAAATGAAAAAAAAGAAAGATTAAATAGCAGAAAATACACAAATAAATAAATAAAATATAGTAAGGAAAAAACATCACCCTGTTGTGAAAATTATTTTTATGGTACCTTGGGGTAGTCATCATGATGTAAAACTATTCATATGTGTCATGTTTAATAACTGATAAAATAAAATAAAATACAAAAAGGGGAAAAGAGTATAGAGACAATAATGTCCACAAGCAAAAATTATTTTTATGACACCTTGGAAAAGCATCAGGATGAAAACATTCTCATAGGAATCACGTATGATATTCTATAGTTGTCTTATCTATAAGTACTCTGCAAACTTAGGGGCATCAAGTTTTACCATCCATCCACTTACCCCATCCTAACCCATGGACCTGTATGCAATATATAAAACCATACCTTGATCAATGCTTTGGAACAAAACCTCTCTTCACAATGGAATTTACAATTTGTACCTTTTGATAACAAATTCCTTTGTCCTTTAAGTTTGAAGATATTGATGCCTTTTTATTTTGATAATGAGACTTGGACATCTCACACTCCTAGGATAAATTAAAAAAAAAATCTTGCACATTGGTCCCATTATATTGTTTTGGTTTAGATGACCCAAATATCACTATCATTATCATAGAAAATTGAGGATGAGAGAAAGCTTGGATATTTTTATTTCATCCTGCTTGGTTTGGTTGCCACAACATAATTACACAAGGATATCATAGTCCCTTATACTATGACTATCTCTTGAGGTTATCCTTGCTAGGGAATTTGAGTCTTTTCCTTATTGTTCCTTTTATTTATTTTATCTTTGATTTACTATATTGAGTTAGTCCTATATGCATATTGTGCATCATCATCATTATCTCTTATATCATGTTGCATAATGCCTATACAAAATAAAAATTGTTGCTCAAACACAATAATATATTTATAGATTCCCAACATATACCTAAATCTTGAATACTTTTGGGAAGATATCATAATCATCCATATCCATCTCCACCATCCCATGATCCAATATATCCATGATACATCACTCATTATTCCACCCCATCCCATTCTTATCATGAACCCCATATCTACCATACCAATTTATTTTTATCATCCTTACCATTCTCCTCCTAGTCTCCATCTCTACATCATTATAATTCTCTTAATCTTCTTCCAAAATTATTACTATCTTTCCCCATCCCACTCAATCATTTATTCCATCATTCCCATCATATCTATTAACCTCCATTCACCTTCCCATCATTGTTAATATCGTTCTATCTATTTCGAGAGCATACCATTTTTCTTCCAATTTGAATGCCCTCTCAAGGGGGAATCATCATCTCATCATTTAATTCAATCCGTAATCAAATAAAAAATTTGAATCCAAAATCTATCAAAGCATCAAATCATCCTTCAAATCTAATCATCAATTCAAATCAATCAATTTGATCTATCCAATCAAATATTGTCCTTTAATTCTTGGGGAATTATCGAGCTCATCAATGTCAATACACCTTATGTCCATATTTACTTTCTTAAAAATTACATTGATTCTAGTCACAACACTATTTCAAAGGGGGGAAAAATATAGACATTAAAATCATGTATACACTATTTTTTGTAATATCATCCCATGTTGACAATGAACACACTTACTGTCTCTTAATCCATTAATATAATTAATATTATCCTAAGTCCATTACTTTACCACATTAAATTCATTAAAAATATTTTTTAGTTTAATTAATTTAATTTTAATTTTAATCTAAATTACCCATAGTTAAATTCATTTAAATCTTAAATTACATTTCATGAGATATCCAATAAAATTTTTAGTTAACTAAATAATAAATTTAGTTAACTCACCATTGAAAAGCCAATAAATTTGACCAACTCAAGGTCATAAATTAATTAAAAAAAAAATTCAACTCACCAATCAAATGAGTTGACTACCTAGTCATCTCTACCCATTTTGCAAATTGATTGCCACCTCTTTGCATAACATCCATCAATTATGGATCTAACTCATGATCAAAGATGAAATACCCATCATTCAATTTACTTTGAAAATTTCTATAAATTGGAGCTTAATCCTATATTCTCAATATCTTGAATTGGGCAAGTAGACATTGGAGCATTGAGAAACAAAAATTCAAGAATCAAGAATATATCCACTTCACACTCTATTGGAGGCTTGTGTGGTGTTAGAATAATGAGTTGTAAATATTATTTTTAATTTTATTCTCATGCTTATAGAGGTAAATTTGTGTTTGAAATATTAACAATGATTACCCAGGGAGTGTTACTTGAATATACAATCGTTATGGCTTGTGAGGATTTCCATAAAACCAATATGAAGCCATAATATTTTGGGGGTAGAATATTGATAAAAAAAAATATTATATTTGCAAAGAGAAGTTACTATAGATGGTAATAATAATTCTTTTGTAATTCTTAGATCTAGTTTGATAATCTAAAACTTTGAAGGAAAAAATATCCCAAACCAAGAGATATATAGTAATTATTTTTTATTTTGTTTTTATACCTTAAAGAGGGACATGGGTTCCTCACCTTTCATATATAATCAAAAATCAAAATTCTATACTGTGTTTCCAAAAAGTGTATACTTTGCTTGATATGGGAATAGTTGATGACAAATTGGACTTAATGAGGCCTTGATTTAGTGTTAATATGTGTTTTACACATCCACACTAGGTCTTGGACCCTTGAAAATTGAATAAAATACATTTCTTGATGTCTTGTAAAGGTGTTGTGAAGTGTTGTAAAAAACTTCTACACTTTTCTAGACTCTATTCATTATAAATCATCTAAAAATCACCTTTTTATCACTTATTAAGTCCTATTTTGAAGTGTTGTAAAGTCTTGTAATAAGATTTCATGCTTTTCTAGGACCATACTGTTATAATTCACCCAAATAACCTTACCAAGACCTATTTCAAAGTGTTGTAAAGTATTGTAACAACTTTCACACTTTCCTAGGCTTGTCATCAATATTTACACCTTTCTTATGCTTTAAATGGCCCCTTTATGCACTCATAGGTCGTAATTAAGTGTCTTGGTGAAGAAGAACCCGATAAACAACATTTAATACATCTTAATATTTGACATCCACTAAAAATTTCCTAGGTGGACTAAGTTTCCACGTTGGGCGACTTAGTCCCATGGGGCACAAAAATCAAAATTAAATCAAATTTATTTTAGGTTTTTATTCTTTAAGACCTAAGGTTGGCCTGTGATGAGGTATTCTTCAAGAATTTAGGCATAAGAGTGTATAAATAAGTGTTTTTCTCCTCATTTTTCAATCTCCCAAATCTCCTACAATCTCCTAACTCATCTTAAGTCATAACCCATCAATCATCACTCAAGCCAAGCAAGCTAGGGTTTTATCATTGCAAATCATCAAGATAGCTTCCTAAGACATTCAAGGGAAAATTCTTCATGTTTTTTCATAGACATCCAAGATCAAACATTATGGCAAGGTAATCAACTACATTATTGCATGTTTCATTCCATTCTTTCATCATTTTGGTTTAATTACCTAAAAGGAGTGTGACCAAGGCAAACCCCCATGCCCTAACATTCAACATTTCTTC
>VDFB02135747.1:0-55935 GCA_007258455.2 Sequoia sempervirens | reverse complement strand
ATTTCTACATAGTCTTTAGATAGAATATATTAATTTATACATAGAGATTAATAGATTCTGGATGACATTAATAATATTTCACCATCATCTAATTTAGAGCTAAGTATGTATAACCTTTACATTTATTTTTTGAATATTTATTACAATGATCAACCCAACTAATTTACTCTAAATTAATTTATACTTATTAATTATATTAATTTTACTAATCATGGTATATATATCTTAAATGAGTCTATCTATACCTGAACGTTAAAAGATATCTTTGATTTTATTTATTTAGCTTGGTTAGTACTGCTATGGGGTAGCTCCTATTTCTATTAAAATAAAATTAAAGATTACATTTTGTTCATGACTTGGCCCACACTATTGGCCTTGCAATTGCATTACATGCATCATTCCTTTAGAAAATGTTGTTGTTCTTTCAATCTGAGAGGGAGAGAAAAAATCTACATGCTAACTAATATAGGAATTGAAGGTTTGAATATTTTTATTCTTCAAACCTCCTTTGAAAGACCAGTGCATGTGTGGTTATTTTGTTCTTTCTTGTTGCACTAGTTGCATTGAAGATCCTAACGATCATTCCACTCGCAGGTCTTTCGACAATTGAGGAGATGGTTGCAGTGATTGCCACTGTGTTCTCCTGTGCAACCAAACTGTTCACCACAACCTTACCACATGTTTTGGACCCCATCACTTGCACCATATTTGTTAGAAATAGTTCATAATTCATGTCGTCGTGAATATGCTCGTTCATCCACTTCACTAGGCCTATAATATTAATTATGGTTTCCTTTGTCTCCTCCCCTTTAGGATTGAACAACCTTTGAATATGAGTGTCTCTACTTTCCATTGTGTAGTGACATCCTATTCCAAAGATCCTTTACTCCACCATCTTGTTATCTCCATTGCAAGTCTCTTCCTTATGTAGTCTATTTTTGTCTTGACCGATTGGTAGCTATTTTTTTTATTCATAAGGAGAGGTATTATATTAAACTTTTCAAAAAAAGATACATTTTGATGTCACACAGGCTACAAGTATGCAAACAGCAACGAGGAAGCCATTTTGCTTGTGCTTCCAAAATACACTAAATCTGATTATACCCTTACAACCAGTTCAACATTACATATTTTTGCTCAAAACGACCATGTAGGGCCTCTACAAGTTAAACATAAACATATTGATTACATAACACAGGACTTCAAAACAACACGGATTTAAATAAGCCTAACCTAAACCTTAGAGACTTTGCATTTTAACAGTGGAAATCCTTTGCATTAAGCTTCCCCATTCTCTTGCACATAGTTAATGAATTCTCTCATCCACTCAAAATCCTTAACAGGCACCAAATGGAGCATCTTCTTCAAGAAATTTGCACCCACAGCCGTCCTTTCTTGATGCATTGGCAAAGCAGCACCACTGATGTCCAGAAGAAAAGGATAGTATCTAACAACTTCGCCTAGTATATCAAGAAATTCCATGTCGTGGGGTCAGGGCACTCTAACGCCTAGTGTGACAGTAGCAAGCACATCGTTTAACCTGCCTAGTAGCTTTGGCTTAAACATTTTTCATGCCATCAATTCCACATCAGCCTTTGAGATGTGCAAATCCAAGAGTGAAGCCACAAACATGGACGAGATGTCTATGTCAACTCGATAGCACTCTCCTTCCACCATGAACTCCCTTCCTAGAATCAGTTTCATAGCTCTAATCGAAAGGAAGTCATTCTCCAATAGAATACACTTAAGTATAAGCTTAAATACTTCTCCAAGGAATGCCATTTGCCTCATATCACTCACCAAACATATTGGAGTGTCCATGCCTCCACAAATAATGCTCTCTACAAACATATACTCTACAAACTTTGACCTCTCTGACATTTAAAAATTCAAGGCATACGAGTTATTAGAAGGAATGTGTCAATTTGACCCTATCGGGCATACTTATTAATCCAAGCCATGCGATTTACCGTTCTTCCCATCAATTGATGAGAGGGGCCTTCATCCCTCTCACATGTGAAATGACCCATCACAAAAAATAACCTTTATCAAATATTAATTATTCCTTCTTATTGTGATAGTGGAACACCCTTGCCAGTTCGTTTAATTATTATTGCCATTTGTCACATCAGAAATGTGAGATACCAAGGTGTCTTTCTAGTTTGATGTAGAATTGGCATTACTAGAAATAATTAGTTATCAAGCTTAGTGCCAAAAAGAATGTGTCGTATCACAATTTGAAATGTGAGTTGCAATGTTCGAATCATAGACCATCTTGCACTTATAGACTAGATACCACCAAAAGGTAGACACCAAGATTTCAACACCAACGATGCGGAAAGTTGGGTAGGTTGCCAATCAAGCATCCAAACATTTCAAATTCTGCCTTGTTCTTGTTCTACTTGAATGAGATATTGCAATTGAAATGAGTGAAGCCTATTTTTAGACTTGTGTTGAGTTGATAGGCCAACATTCTTTTAATATATTACCATTTGCACCCTTGTTAGCCAGATCATTAGCTTCCATATTCCCTTCCATGTATGTGTGTTTTATCATATAATTTTTTAGGCCCTCTCACCACTTAATTACCATATCCAGAATATCTTTCAGTTTTCAATTTTGAAGATTACATATTTGTAGGGCATTTATTACCAAGGATGAATCCCCCTTTATTATTAATCTGATTTAGGATCTAGACTAATTGCATTTAAATGCTTAATGTTTACAAATCTTTAAATCAAAGTTACTTAAGTGAAACACCAACATAATTAAATTAATAGAAATCACAAAGTGATTTAGAACAAGAGAGAAGAGAGAATTGCAAACAGAGTTGATAATGGAGTTCACCAATATGGCTACGTCTTCGGGTCCCTCTCCAAAGAGTGACCGATCCTTGATTATGCTCCAAACTGATTATAAGGCATCAATAGAATACAATGTCGAGTCTTCAGGAGTTTCAAAGTTTTCTCTTTCAAGGGCAGCAAAGTAACACTCCTTCAATGCACAAATTTAGACACTCAAACTCTCCATACAAAATTTTCTCCACAATTCAAAATTCTCTCATAAAAAATCACCACTTGGTTATTCCAAGTCCTAAATTCCCCCCTTTTTATACATAATTTTCCCATATGGGGTTAAACCACCATATTTAATAAAATAACCCCCTTACAACAAATATCCCTTATTTTTACAAATAAAACAATAATCTCAACCATTATCCCCTTAAAAAAAACAAGTTCTTCCATCCGAGTTCCATATTGTTTATTTATTTTTGTCTTTTTCCCGTAGGAAAGCTATTTAGAGGTTGATTAGTTTTAATATTAGTTTTAACAACTATAATAAAACCAAACTATCTCCCGTATATTCATGGCCCTCATAATTTTGGGCTATAAAAATCATAAGGGATTAAATTTGTTTTAAGTTTGGAGGTCAACGTTAATTTTAGTTTTAAAATATCTTTTATGATATTTCAAGCCCTTAAAATCTTTTTAAATCCTCTAAAAATCTTTTAATATCCTTAAAAATCTCTAAAACCCCTTAAAAATCTCGTAGTATGGGATTTTAAAATTTAAAAAGATTTAATAATTTAAATTTAAGGGAATTTAGCTTTTAAATTGTATTTTAAATAGTCATGTCCTCATTTTTGCCATATCATCATTATTGCTACATCATCATTCCTGCCACATCATCATGGTCAACCCTCAACTTTAACAAACCATAACTTTCACATACGGACTCAGATTTGGTCCGTTCAAAATGTGTCGGAAAGCTCTTGAGAAGATCTTCGACATGGTGATGAAATATGGAGCATGTGGAACACTTCAATTTTTTACGACAAGTATCCACCTAGATCAATTATCACCTTATCTAGCTTTAACTCTTGACATAGGTTGAGTCCATGCATTAGTGCCTGAAGTTCGACAGCATTATTGGTGCTCATTGGTAGTGAATCTGCTAATCTACCAACCACAATACCATTACAATCCCTTATAATACACCTAGCACCAGATGGTCTCAGATTGCCCTGAGCAGCCCCGTCAAAATTTTATTTATACCACCTGAATACTAGAGCCTGCCATACAACCTTGTTTCTTATGTCTTGAGATTTTTTCCCCCTTCCCTCGTGAAGGGTGGAACCTTTAAACCATGTCATGCCTTCCTTGTTAAGGCATCCCATTCTATGAAATTTGTATTTGTAGACATCGAAAATATATAGATTGATATCACACTCTAATCTACTAACATTGTTTCTGCCTAAATCATCCCTCGGTCTAACTGTTTAATCAAATTCCCTTATCTGATTAAATTCATCAATATTCGTCTCTTAATTAAATAAATTATTTTGTCTAATTAAGTCACTTTCCCTTGTTAATTAAATCAATTCATCTGATCTAATTATCCCTATTTAATTAAATAATCAATTTATTTGATTAAATCTCTAAAGTCTATCTGTTAAATTAAATAAATTAAAAATTTATTTGATTTAATCTAACACTATCCCTTTTAATTAAATAAATCAAAATCTTTATTTAATTAGCCTCTTATCATATTCCTCTCTTTTTTATTTAAATTAATCCAAAAATCTAAATCAAATTGTCAAATCAACTAAATATCCCCTTAAATTAATCAAATCTTGATTAATTTAATCCTAATCACTCAAACTCTCTTAGATTTTGCAACTTGCACAATTAAATCATTTATTTGATTTAATAATTCTCATTTTCATTCAAAAAGGCATCTAAGGGAAATATTCTCAAATTTGAAATCTCCCCAAAGGACTTTGTCCATCCAACAAAGCATTTAAAGCTCTTACATTGTTCTTACATGTCTCCCACTTGGCATTTAACTCATTTTTCATCCTCCCTAAACATGTCATCTCATCAAATTCAAATTTCAAACTTGCACATGGATCAAAACTTGCTCAACCTTCATCCTCTCACATGTTGACAAGTGGCATCATATCATTGGTTGAATCTTTGTCCCACATTGATCAAATTTGGACATCTCTCCAACTTATCAATCTATAAATAAAGAGTTTATATCCTTATTTCATCATCCACATCTCAAGCAAAGTTACCATGCTAAAATACTTAGCAATTCTCATCCATCTCATTGAATCATAGCTAGGCTTTTTGCAGATTTTAGCTTGGAGCATTCATCAATCTTCATCAAAGTGGATCACAATCTTCATCAAATCATCAAAGCTAGCATTGGAGTTGGGAAAGGGCCGATTTTCATATCAAATTGGCACCAACTCCCTCAAGAGATCAAAAATTTACATTGCTTTCATAAGATTTAATCTTTTGTTGATTTCTCATTATATTGCTTTCATTTTCCTATTTAGAGCATTGATAAACGAATTTCTTGAGGAATCATGTTTCTAACTTGCATTTCAATCTTCTAATGTGTTTGTTTGTTGTGTTTTGCAGGTATTAGGGTCATGGTTCACATATTGGCGCTAGAAGGAGGGCTGATCGACAAATTCTAACAAGTTTTTAAAAATTTTGCCATTTTTTTACAGTTCTGTTCATAAATTCGCGTTTTAGCGCCCGTGATCACTGTTATAGCGCCCTTGATCATTCTTGCAATGCCCATAATCACTGTTATAGCACTCGTGAACACTCTTTTAGCGCCTTTGATCATTCTTGTAGCGCCTTTAATCATTCCTGCAGCGCTCTTGATCATTCTTGCAGCGCCTATGATCATTTCTGCAGCGCCCATGATCATTGTTTTAGCGCCCATGAGTCAGTTTTAAAATGACCATATCTTGGTCATACGAAGGCCTTTTTTGATGCTTTTTTTTGAAATAGGGTAGAATTTCGTAAGCTATCCAATGGTGTAAGTGTTTCTTAACTATAAATTAGTTAAAATTTTCAAATTTTCATTTAAAGTAAGAACACATGATAACTTGGCTAAGTTTTAGGGTGTTTTGGTAAATGATTCATCTAACCCCTATATCCTTTTGTTTCTTTTGATCTCATCTAACATTTTGATCACTTTTGCAGGTTGGAAATCAAAATCCAAAGAAAGAGGAGCATGGGATGATATTTTGTCTAATCAAAGTGTTTTTTAACACTTAAGTGTTTGTTTAACACTTCTTCAAAGAATTTGTCATCCTTCTCCTTCTTAGGCCACTAGTTTTCATTTGGGCTTAAAAAGAACCTTTTCCATTTCTTGCAAAGGCTAAAATGAACTTTAGGATCACAACTTACTAGATTTGGTTTATTGGATTAACAATTGAACAAGGCAATTTCTCACACTTCATTTGGTGCTTTAAAATGAAATCATCATTGTTTTAAGGGTTTTAAAAGAACAAGTGTAGCTTTGTTTTGCTTTGTGAGGGCTACTTAGATTAAATCCATTGGAAAGGACGAACGCTTTCTCTCAAGGCTTTATAGCTATATTCTGGAGAATCAAAAGGTCTTTTCCATGACTTTTGCTTAAGACAAAGCAATCACCTCCACACTTTGATTTTGGCTTAAAATTGAACAAACTATTGTGCAAGTGTGAGTGGGGGCTTTGTTGCGTATATTCTCTCTCCTTATTGCCAACAAGGATTTCCGATCGAAGTCATACCATTGCTCGGTCATGGCTATCCTTTAGAGGGTCAGCTTTGGGGAAAAAGTACTCACCCAGGGGAACGACTCAACCAGTAACACTCTAAAGCCAAGAGTATTTCGAACCAGGATATAAATGTGGGTATTGGAATAAACTCCAATATCACGCGGTTGGCTCTGACGAGATGGATCTGAAAAGGGACTATTGCCATGTGGGTCAATCTCCACGAACGGAAAGTCCTAATTAAAAACCCTTGTTTAGAAAAGGCCAAAAATCCTATCCGCTTGTTGGGTGCAAGAACTACTGCTCTCAAGCTGCTCCACAATTTATGGCTTTTAGTAGAGATGGAAAGCATGCCATGGGAGTTTCATGGGTGTTGGTGCTTGGCTGCCCCAGAGTAAGTGAGTGTCGTGGAGGGGAGCCAGTGGGGTCAAGCATCTAACCATCCACTAAAAGTAGGCGTAGCTGGACTTGTCCAAGTGGGGACTCAACAAACATTGTCTATCACATCCATAAGATTGTACTTATTCTTGGGTTACAAAATGCATTGCTTGTTTGAAAACACCATGGAAACAAACACTTAACATCATCCAAATTTCAAACCCTTTTGAAGACAAATACAATTGACTCGATCCATATGTTATTGCTTTCCCTTGGGATTCACATCCTTAGAGGTTTCTAAGCATTGGATTAAATCTCAATTTGTCTCCTTAAGTAAACAATAGGAAAACCTTTGCCTTAAGTTCATTGAATTTCCACATAACATATCTTGTGGGGTTTGAAGAAGTTAGGACATTGGACATTTAGTTTGAAAATCTAATCAAGAAAGTGTTTGTGGTAAAATAAATTCACTAATCAAGATGAAATTAATTGAACCCAACACATGCGCTTGAGTATCTTTTGTCTTATGGTCTTTTGAGCAAACATTGATCTTTTGGTTTGAAGGGAAAAGCATGTTCTTCAAAACCTTGGCCTTGTAAACAAGTCATTCTTAGGCTCATTTAGGATCAAAATCAAACACTTCATCCATCCAAACATTTATCAAAATTCATCCATCCAAACAACTTTAGAGCTTTTAAAACATCATTCTAGACTTGGGTAAATCATCCTCAAAACCAAATCAAAGCCAATTGTTTAATTAGGTGTGTGGGAATGCATCCTTTCTCATACATTTAATTAAATCAACCATCCTTTGAACAAGTTCATTCTAAGATCACATCCAACATCTTAGGGTTTACAAGTTCATCGTCCACATCAAACAATCAAAATCAAAATCCCTAAGTCTAACATTGATCTAAAGTCCATAAACGTTCAACACTCACATCATTCACCTTTCATCCTTCATCTCATCATTGATCCTAAGAACCTTAGAGGTCACTTTTGCGACAAGGTCAAAACACAAGAAGAACGTGGAATATAAACTAGATTCATACATCATGAGCGGTCCAAACCAACCAAACTATCCAAGCCTCACGAAACCATGGGATTATGGAAACTCACATCCATACATAGGATCACTATCTCCTACAAATATCAATAGCACAACAAATGTGAGTATGCCCAATCTGAATTTTGGAACACATCTCCCCATGATAGATTTAAATCAAAGTCCAAACTTACAAGTCTATACTCCAAACAATCAATACATGAGTCTTCAAATGAGCAACATCATCCCACCAAATCCCTACTTGCCAAATGTGGATGTACCAAGTGCAAGTTTTCAAAACATGAATCCTAACTCAGAAAACTTTGGAAAAATGATTCCCAATACCAACAATGTTCATCCTATCATGCCAAATCTAAACATCATCCCAAATCAGAACATTATCCAAAGTCAATTTTCCCATAATCCCATTCAAAAACCACAAGTAGGCATCCCAAATATGCTTAAACAAAATCCAAATCAACTATCTCAAGTGAGTCAAGATCAAAATCATCTGTATATTTTCGATGTCTACAGTATTCTTCAAGTTTTGAGCATTTGTTATGTGATTCACCACTTCCACAATAATTGTCTCCATATTACACCCCGTCAAGTGTTACTACTTATTTACTTTTACCTACTTGGGTGAAAATGCTTGGAATGAGTGTATTTATGCTTGTTAGAATTAAATATTCAATCCACAACTCCCATGAAACACCTACAAGCAATTACCTATCACAATAGAGAAGATCTAAAAGCAAGATAGTGCTCAATAACTTGATAATTGTATTGATGCAAATAACTTGGATGAGTATTACAAATAAATGTGCATGCTTATATAAGTAATGCACAAGCAAACCCTACATGCGGATTTGACAAGATAGAGACAAGTGTACAAATCTCATTCAATGAGACAACTTGTCTTAAATTTAGTCCAATCTAATAATAAGAATCAAACTAAAGATTAAGAAGAAACTCCTAAGTCTAGCATAAGTGAACTATAGTAAAAAAGCCTCTAATAATTAATTGATGATTAATTAATTATCAGATAATGACTTATTTACTCCAACACCCCCCCTTAAGATCAACTTTAGGGAGAAACTAAACAATAGATAAAGGAAGCTAAAATCAATGCAGAATGGGTCTCGACTACAAGGCCTGATGAGGTACCCATGAACAAGTAACTGAAATCTCTCATAACTCGAAAAAAAAGAGAAAACCTCATGGGAAAAACTCCTCTCCAAAAGAGAGAAAAATAAATGACTGTGCTAACTATGAAAGAAGGATAGAATGAGGACTTAATGTGACCCCCCAAGGACTAATTATGTCATGCAAACTTACATAGATGTCCCCCCAATAGGAGAGAGAAAATGAAGATATGAATCCCCCCATAATGAAAGAGCTCTTATGCCAATGATGAACACTTGAAGATAGAATATTATGCACTACCTACAAACAAAATTTCTCCCCTTGGGAAGAAAAGGATCCACCGATGATTGGAGAAGACAATCCAAAAATATGGGTGATATTGGAATCCAAATCCAGATGGTGTGTGCCTCTAAAAAGTGCTCATGTGTATACATGTCGAAAAAGTGATGATGTCAATCCAAGTTCCTATGAAGACTGATATAGAACAAGGTGGAAAGGTGAAGAAATTGGTGGGCCAACAATGTTGATGTGGATGTCAACAAGGAAGAGATGAATGTCCTCAAAGTAATCCTCCAAATATGCAATATGAGACTCTACAAACAAAGATGATATGTTTGAAAGATATGAATCCCAAGTAGTTGTGTCTGGAAGATGTATGTCCTCTTGTACTCAACCAATAGGGGCCAAAGATGTGGCGATGCCAAGCTGATCAAGAACAACAAAAGATGATGTAGTCTCGATCTAAAGAGTGGGAACATGAAGAAAATTCTTTGAACCATCGGAACATGCAAGACCTGTGATATACTCAAGGTCCTCTAAAGTATCATCATCAAAGGTTATGGAATCTACATCTGCAAGAGGGATGAGAGAATCTAAAATAGGATCCTCTAGGTATGGAGAGATATGAGGGTCTCCATGGATCTCCCAAAGTTGTGTCCAAAGTATGTGGGGACATTTAATGTCTAATACAACATACATAGTGTCTAGATGAACACTAGAACAAATAACACCTACTATATGATCCCCAATGATGCCCCATTCTGATAAAATCCCTGGTGTGTCTGGTGTAGGTATGAGTCCATACAGATAAGGTAAAATATCAAGCCACCTAAGATGTTTCAAGATACCATCTTGCCAAGACTCATAGTTATCCTTACCCAAGTTGATCACAGAAGGATGAACAGAAAAACCCATGATACTCACTCAAAGGAAAAAATTAGAGACTAAAAATCTCAGTACTAATAAAGTAGATCAAATGATGTCATCTGACGCAAACAGATCCTTTCTAGGTACCAAGATGTCCAAGTAATTGACAAAATTGCTAAAACACAAAAAGTTGAATCAAATGTACCTAGGGAAGACTTTGAAAAAATCCATGCATGAATAGATTTGAAGAGCTCTGAAATACCTTTCCAATGCCACTTGAATCACAAAAATCAAAGATACAAGCAAAAAGTTACGAGCTCGAAAGCGCAAAATGATTATTTGACTTTTACTGAGAATAACTAGAACCGTTGGTAAAATATAATGATAATACCTATACCACTAGAAATTTTGTGGAACCAGCTTTCCAACTCGAGATCTCGTTTGCCCGATTTTGACATAGTATGCCCAAGTTATGCTAAAAAGAAAAAAGCAGCTCCTTTATGGAAAATCAGGGCTAGGAGGGGACAAGAGGGTTGGTTCATACAGTGACATCAATGTGACTCATGATGATGTCAATAGAACGCCCATTAAATTTGACAGTTGTTGCTGAGAAAAAAAATCTACCCCCTAGTCAGAAAGAATTTTATGTCATAATCCTACGAACTCAACTGGAATATTCTCAGTGAATCTAAGTTGTAGATTATGTTAGTTTGATTTGGTGCCAGATTTTTTTTGGAATCTGCGCCTAAAAGGTGGAGATTCCCAAAGAATCTCTTGATGTCATCTGGTATTTCCTCATAGTCATTGCATTCATTTTGTCGATACTGGGAACCTTTTGAAGTGTCCAGATTTATTTAGCTATTGGTGTTTTGAAATTGGAGGTCGGATTTTAATGGTTAGGTCGTCAGTTGTAAAGCCAACTAATTTTAGTGGCAATGGGATGTGGGGGCCACAGATTTAAAGCGTGGGTGTTAGTATTTGATCGTCAGACTACCTGCACAAGGTAATGTTGTACCCTACAAGGGCTCTAATGATTTTTTCCCTTTTTTGATTTGACAAAAAAACTTTTTGGTTTTTTTAATTTTGAAAAACAAATTTAATGATTTTTTTATTATTGCAAGAAAAATAAATAATTTAAAAAAAATTGAGAATTTTTACAAAATTATGCATGCAAAATGATGCAATGGAGACCATACAGATCTATACAAACTCTGATACAAAAAAAAATTGCCTATTTTTGCAACTGCTTCAAAAATAATCAAAATTTGTGCAACTGACCTCCTGAATGTGATGGTGAGGTCGATTTTGCTCCAAGATGCACCAGAAAAAAGCTGAAGGCCAAATCTCTTCAAAAATCAAATAGGGGGCTGCAGATCTGGGCTTTGATACCATATTAGAATTGAAGATTCAATCCATAGCTCCCTTGAAACACCTCCAAGCAATTACCTATCACAATATAGAAGATCTGAAAGCAAGATAATGCTCAATAGCTTGAGAATTGTATTGATGTAAATAACCTAGATGAATATTACAAATGAATGTGCATGCTTATATAAGTAATGCACAAGCAAACCCTACAAGTGGATTTGACAAGATAGAGACAAGTGTACAAATTTCATCCAATGAGATAACTTGTCCTAAATTTAGTTCAATGTAATAATAAGAATCAAACTAAAGATTAAGAAGCAACTCATAAGTTTAGCTTAAGTGAACTAAAGTATAAAATCCTCTAATAATTAATTGATGATTAATTAATTATCAGATAATGATTTATTTACTCCAACAATGCTTTATGTGTTTTGGAAATATGAAGAATAGATGTTGATTCAATTTAATGTTATAAAATGTTTTTATTATGAAAATATATGACGCAAGTGAATATATTGATTTCAACTAGAACAACTATTGCAAAGTGTAAAGTTGGTTGCAAGAAAAGTATCAAGCCTCCTAAAGAGAGGGGAAGTATCACTCAAGGAGATGAACTTGGTCTGGTAACCATTCATAAAAGACCTAAACTGAGCTTTCACACACACACTTCTATTTGGTCAAGTCAAGAAAATAGTTGGGAAATAGTAAGTTAACCTTAGTCTTACTTGCATTTATATTTGTGAATGTTCTTGCTTGGAGTTGAAGTTTTGAGTCTCTTTGAATATGTGAGTTCTTTGTGTGTTCTGATTGAGAGAATATATATGCATAATTTATCTATATATATATATGCGTATATGCATGTGTCAACGGAGAAACTCATTGATGCAATGCAAGGGAAGAAAATTCACTATCCACACTCAACATGTCAATCATTTAACATATTCTTATTGTCCTTACAAGTTGGACTCTCTTTCCCTTCATAAAACCTTGATTCACAACACCAAAAATAGACTAAGGCAATAGAATTATCTTGTTAAACACCCAACCAACATGAACAACACCAAATTGACTAAAATTGACCCTTATATCCACTTATACAACTCAAATATGAGAAAACTCAAGATGGATTGTCCCAACCGGCCTATTTAGGCTCCTAGTGACCTTTATGTTTGTCAAACAACTAAAGAATACTCTCAAGAACTCTTGAAAAGATTCAAATGGAATACAAACTCCCATAATAGATCATCCTTCAAAGGATACCATGGCCCTTCCACATAGGAATTATCAACATTTGCATTTCCTGTCCTAATTAGGACTGTAACAACATTGTCTTAATAGGACAGTCATCATAAAGAGGAAATCAAACTTGCTTATTCACCAAAACTTGAAAGAAATGGTTCAAAGTACTCCCATACACCTTTAAAAAAATAAATACCTAAGGAAGACTTCACATCCATGACCAATACTCCACAAAACTCACTATAAACTAGTTTTTACTAGACTGAGACAACTTTGTCTTCACAAGTCAAACAATATAAAGGGACTCTAACTTGTAACTTCCACAAACCATGACAATGAAAGGTTATAAACACCCTTAATCAACCTTTTACAATACTTACACCCCAAAAGAACACCCTTTACATCTTCAAACTCAAAAACCTTCTTTGTATAGGGTCAATTTTATAGATTTTTCATGAATTGTAGACCTAGGGCAATGTAAAAAACCTACCAAAACCTTATCCTTGCCCTCTAAAACTTTGGAATATTTAATAACACAATTAAAACTCTCTTTTCACCAATTTTTGAAGGAGTTTCATCAATTAAACTATGAGAAATGCAATTAAATGTGTTGACTGCTACCCTAGAAGAGGGTTTTGACCCACCAGAACAAAAATGCCAATATCTTTCTCAATACTCAATGAATCTAAATGAAATCAATTTCAAATTGAAGTAGACTCATAGGGAAATTACTTCCAATGGAGGAGGAGATAATTTGTGCACAAGAAATGGCTGTACAATGACCTGCAACATAGAAAATACTAGTAAAATATGGAAAACTTTGTTTTTTCATTAAAATTCTTCTTCATAAATCAACTCCCAATCTTCCTTGAATTGAATGTTTTTACATCATGCCTTTATAAATCCCATACAATGCCTAAAATTTTCTCTCTAACTACCTTGACCTTCAATATTCCTCTATTTGCAATTTGTTGCACTTTTTCCAATTTTGCATTGACAACTTTACATCTTTTTGCAACTTTTTACATTCCAACACAAATGACTCAAAAATACCTATGAATGACCTAAAAAAACTTAAATAAGTCTATTAGACTTTATTACGACATTAGATCATAATTTCTAATTCAAAAACTTGAAGTTGCCTCATGGAGGCATGATCATGCTAAGGTGCTCCTGCACCATTCTCTGCAGCCAAAAAGAATTTTGAGTCCTCTTGGATTACATTCTCCTCCTTGTGGTCTTCATGCCCTACAACAACTTTTCATTTTCACCTTTGGTTTGAGTTGGTCAATGCCAACATGCTTCCACTTTGACTTATCTCTGTGATATGCTCCTTCATGCCCTGAAATGTTCCAATCTCCATTTGTCCTTCAATTTGTTGCACCTTGATCTGCAAATTATTCTCTATCCAAAAAATTAGCATAAAAAATAAATGATATATTAATTCTATCACAATACCTCCATCTTTCTTCAGCTCTTTGCAAATCTCCAAGATCAATTCATCTTTGATCATTTCTTCATCCAATCTTGACACCAACTCAATATCTTCATCTTCTGGAATCAGGTTCTTTATCTCTATTTTTCCTTCATCTTCATGCTTGGAAATGGCTACAACGTCTTTGTCTTCATCCTTGAATTCTTCTTCAGCATCCTCAAATTCTTCATCTTCTTTCTCTTTGTCATCATTTCCATCTAAAATCAATTCTCTCTTTATGTCTTCAAACTTTGTTATGGCTGCAACTTCTAGTTTGACTTGTTCTTGATCTTATTTCATCAAAGATTTTATCATCCTCTCTTGTCTTCTCTTGTGTACTATCTTCTTTATGGGCCATGATACTCTCTTCTTTACTTCCAAATACCAACTGAATACTTCTCTATACAACTGCTTCATCTCAGCTTCTAATATCTCTATCCTCTCATTGATTCTCTCTATTGCCTGCCTCCTTTCTTCTTGTTCCTTCTTCTTTTGCTTTTGCTTTTCTTCTTTTCTCTTCTTTCTTTCCTCCTCTACTTGCAAACATCTCTTTAACAAATCCATTTTCTTTTCACTCAAGCAAGTCTCTCCTTACTTCCACTCAACTTTTCTCAACTCTCTCTACCTTCTCTTGGTAGCAACCAGGTTATCTTTTAACCTACACAAACACCAACACAAAACCACAAACCTAAAAACTTTCTCTTTTCCCAAATCCTTCTAGCTCTTATACCAATCTGATGCAATACAGGGGAAGCAAATTCACTATCCACACTCAACTTGTCAATCATTTAACAAATTCTTATTGTCCTTACAATTTGGACTCTCTTTCCATTCATAAAACCTTGATTCACAACACCAAACAATGACTAAGGCAACAGAATTATCTTGTTAAACCCTCAGCCAACATGAACAACACCAACCCTTATATCCACTTATACAACTCAAATATGAGAAAACTCAAGATGGATTGTCCCAACCAGCCTATTTAGGCTCCTAGTGACCTTTATGTTTTTCAAACAACTAAAGAAGACCCTCAAGAACTCTTGACGATATTCAAATGGAATACAAACTCCCACAATAGATCATCCTTCAAAGGATACCATGGCCCTTCCACATAGGAATTATCAACATTTGCATTTCCTGTCATAATTAGGACTATAACAACACTGTCTTAACAAGACAGTCATCATAAATATGAAATCAAACTTGTTTATTCACCAAAACTTGAAAGAAATGATTCAAATTACTCCCATACACCTTTACAAAAATCAATACCTAAGTAAGACTTCGCATCCACGAGCAATACTCCACAAAACTCACTATAAATTGGTTTTTACCAGACAGAGACAACTTTGTCTTCACATGTTAGACAATATAAAGGGACTCTAACTTGTAACTTCCACAAACCATGATAAGGAAGGGTTCTAAACAGCCTTAATCAACATTTTACAATACTGCCACCCCAAAAGAACACCATTTACATCTTCAAATTCAAAAACCTTCACTGTACAAGGTCAATTTTCTAGATTTTTCATGAATTGCAGACCTAGGGCAATGTAAAAAAATGTACCAAAACCTTATCCTTTCCCTCTGAAACTTTGGAATCTTTAATAACACACTCAAAATTATTTTTTCACCAATTTTTGAAGGATTATCATCGGTTAAACTATGAGAAATGCAATTAAATGTGTTGACTGCTACCCTAGAAGAGGGTTTTGACCCACCAGAACAAAAATGTCAATATCTTTCTAAATACTTAATGAATCTAAATGAAATAAATTTCAAATTGAAGTAGACCTAAAGGGAAATGAGTTCCAATGGAGGAGGAGAGAATTTGTGCACAAGAAATGGCCGTACAATGGCATGCAACATAGAAAATACTGGTAAAATACAGAAAAACTGTGTTTTTTCATTAAAATTCTTCTTCATAAATCAACTCCCAATCTTCCTCGAATTGAATGAGGTTACATCATGCCTTTATAAATCCCATACAACACCTAAAACTATCTCTCTAACTACCTTGACCTTTAATCTTCCTCTATTTGCAATTTGTTGTACTTTTTCCAATTTTGCATTGACAACTTTACATCTTTTTACAACTTCTTACATTTCAACACAAATGACTCCAAAATACCTATGAATGACCTAAAAAAAACTTAAATAGGTCTATTAGACCTTATTACAACATTAGATCATCATTTCTAATTCAAAAACTTGAAGTTGCCTCATGGAGGCATGATCATATTAAATGGATACGTTCATATTGGTACATTAATATATATATATACACACACGCTTATATTAATATGTGTACGAATATTCGATTATCAAATACTATTTTATATTAACTTCCGAGTCAATATATATAAATATATATATATATACATACATATACATATAAAAGTGTATAGAAAAGTGTATACAGACATATATATATGTGTGTGTGTCTGTGTGTCTGTGTGTCTGTGTGTATACATTTCTTATATATACATATACAATCAATATGATTATTTGCTAGCGATAGCGATGTATTACATAACTAATGCATAGTAATTAAAGTATAGTCTATAATATACAATGCACACAACATTATAGTAAAAGGTAAAGTGCTATAAATAGCATGTATATATATTATGAATGATGCTTTAAAGTGTTGTGATATAAATGGACATCGCTATACAAAGTAAGTGCTTAAGTTATAATCACTTCTTACGTGTAACCTTGGTTGTGTAGACTTTGTCAAAGCAAACAATAAGTAAACATTCATGCACAGAAAAAGTGTCAATCAAGCTAATTAAGCCAACAATGACCATGAAATATGGCATGAATATAATCATGTGGCACCAACTATTGAAGGCACGATTCAATTAGAAGTCTATCCTTTCAATATGAAATTCCTATTTATGAAGCATTTTGAATATGAGGAAATGGTCTTACACCCTGCTACACCAAGTAAGTCGATCATAAACCTTGCATTGTTGATCATCATTCTTGTTGTCTAACTTGGTATCAATTCACTCTCTTTTTCTGCATATGTGTTTTCTATGCAACGAACTTAGTTGCCACCTTTTCTTTTCACTGCTAAGTCGAATCTCTTAATCTGAGAAGTGTTAATTCTAATGCCCTGTTTCTAACCTTTTGTTACTGATCTTATTGTATAAATAGAGGTGCCCTCAACCTCAAAAGGGACGCCTTTTTTCTACAATCAAGCTGAGTTTTTCTAAGTATTTGTAATTTGTATTTATGAGTTGAGTGAGGTAAATAATTGAGTAATGCTGAGAGTTGTGAAAGGAATATTTGGAATTTGCATATTGAATTGAGGAAAGGCTGAGAAAGGAATCCAGCTCAATCTTTTGGAGCATTGTGTAAAATAGGCATGTTGATTTCTTCTCTTTTATTCTTTTGTGATTAAAATGATTGTGTGTTATTGATTGCTTATTTTAGAGCACTATATCACCCTATATAGGAAAATATTGATTGTAGTACTTAGTGAAAATATATACTTTGTTTGAAGTGTTTGTACATATTCCATAATAAGGAATAGGTGGATTTAGAGGCTTTATATACTCTATTGTCAATATAGCTTTCATAGATAGATGATTAAACTAGTTGAGTCTTAGAGTACTATGGATTACTTAGTAGATCACTTAGTTATACATAGAGCTAATAGGTTATTCCTGGGAAATGGATAATCCAACGAAGGGGATAGCCTATGCATAGATTATGAATAGTCATTATATATCGAGCTAGGATGGTGGGTGTAATATATGACGTCCACTTAGGAGAGGGAATGAAATACTTTGGCCAAAGTAGTGTAAGTTTCCATTGTTTACACTGTTAGTCACTATGATTTGGGTTTACATTCTAGGTTGAGGTATGTCATACATGTAGGTTGTAGCCACTATGTGATGGAATCTAGACATGTAGGACAAAACACCCAGCTCAAGGAAGTTCAATATGTATTATGAGGTTACCAAACCAATCTCTTCGTCAAAGGTTAGGGCCAACTATCAGTTTGATAATTGTGCGGGGGATTGCAGTTAGTCAAAGGTTGGCAAAAAAAGTGCTTGAGCGATGCTTCTCCTCATCAGTTGGTGACCAAGATTTGAATGGAGGATTTCTAGGACTATTCATACTTCTTTTTCCAGTAAGCTTAGTGGAGCCTTGTTTATGTAATTTGTATCCATTATGACGAAAAGATTGTAAATAGAGAAATGATATCATGTTATCATGTTACTTTGGAAAATTGTAATTCTTTGATATAATGCAATGGAAAATTTTAGAAAAGATATTATTTCAAATTGCGTGTTTTCTTTATAGTTTTGAAAGAAAAAATTTAATGCTCGTAATGGTTAGATGCTTAAACTATTTACTTGAGGTTAAAACCTACCAAAGTTACTGTGTAGAACAATGGGCATGTTACACTCCAAATTTTTCAACAATGAAGAAGCAAACATCTCCTTTCCTTGAAAAAATATTTTGTTCCTCTCTTTCCACTCTCATACCAGCAAGGATGGGCTAACAACCCACAAACTAGAGAACATTGTTGATTTATTTAGCACTAGCCAAGCTTGGAATAGACTAAGGATATCTCTTGGAAGAGCAGGTTTCCAAGCAATTTTTGCACATAACCATTGCCAACATTCCTGAGTGAAAGGGAAACTTAGTAGAAGATGATTTCTTGATTCTTCTTCATTTTTGCAGAGTACACACCTAGACAATCCATGGTAACTCATTTTTGAAACTATATCTCTAGTCAATATCCTTTTTTAAACTACTACCCACGCAAAGGATCCAACCTTTGGTAGGAAGCTTTTGTACCAACATAACTTTACTGGAATTTGAGATGAAACTTACAAATCTTTCATTAATATTCTATATCCATCCTTGGAATTGTAGTCACCAAACTTGGCACCGTGCCACTTTAAATTATCATTACCTTCCTTGATGAATACTATATGCCCCATAATTATTGCTTCATACACATCTTCTAGTTCATTGGAGATGCCTAATTTTCTCACATTTCTCCATTTCCATTAAGTGTTATCTACTGTTGTGGATTCTTGAAGATAATCCCTCACATGACAACCCCATATTTGATTTGTTTTGGCCCTCACTTGATCCTGTTCTATACTCCTTTTCAAGCTTGGGTATCCACCCCATTGAGTCTTCCCAAAAAAGGGCGGTCCTTCCATCCTTTATATCCTAGGTTAAGTAATCCATAATTAGAACCCAACAACTTCTCATAAAATTCCATATTCTTGACCCTATCGGAAATGATCTTGAAGTGAAGATGCATGTTTCCCCTTCATCTATACTTTGCTTTCATGATCTTGACCCTTTTTAATTCCTGATTTGTATACATATTCCTAACTAGTTTTGCTCCTAAAGCTTTATTCTGTAGAATTAAATTTTTCAAACCCACTCCATCTACACTTTTTGATTTACAAACTTTATCCCAATTAATGGGGATATTTTTTCTAATCTCCATTCCCTTGCCAAAAAAACTTCCTCATTTTTTTATTTAATTTTAAGCTTGCACCAACCAACAGGGGTAAACATGACATCATGTATATTGGTAGGGAAATTATCATAGCTTTTAACATTGTAATCCTTCCAACCTAGGAAATCCATTTGCCTTTCCACGATGCTAACTTGTACCAACAGCACCAAAGCTTTCCCGATTGTTTTCCTTTGGCCAAAGATGCCCAAATACTTGCTTTGGAGTTTTCCTTTTTTGAAGTTTAATACTCTCATAATCTGATTTTCATTTCTTGGATTTGTGAAGAAGAAAAAAAGTTCTGATTTTTCCATACCTCTTGAGTTGAAGCAACCGTGTAATCGTCCAAGATCCTCTTGAAATTTTGAGTTTCCTTTGCCTGCATTGATCCAAACAACATTGTGTCATCAAAAAATTGTTGATGTGTTATTGCTAGCAAACCCATGGTTATTTGGATTCCTTCCACTTTACCCTCCACCGAAGCTTTACTCAGAGCTCTTCCAAGTGCATCCACCATTATGATGAATAAGAAGGGGGATAATGGGTCACATTGTCTTAGTCATCTTGAAGCCCCAAAGAAGCCTTTTGGGGAACCATTGATGAGAATTGAAAATATTGGGTTGGAAACATAGTTGAAAATCCAATCCAACCAACACCTATGAAACCCATATGCCTCCATTACTTTGAATAGAAACTGCTAATCAACCTTATCATAGGATTTTTGATGTTTAATTTTATCAATTGTAATGTCGTAAAATTGCACCCCTTACAATTTCACATACATTCTTGCATCTTCTTTAGTGTCCACTCCCCTAGCATTTGTGTAGGCTCATTTTAGCTCCTACATCAACCTTTCTCCCTTCTAAGGGTGCTCAGGACCCCTTTTTAGCAGCTACCTTTGTGCATCATCTTTGCATCAAACCTTGTGCTTTTCTCGTTCTCATCATTTTGTAGCGTGATGTATCTGGACACTAGCGCACTACACGGATGTCTGTACGCCGTCCTAGCGTCCTGTGATGTTTCAACAATCAAACGATTGTTTATGAGCATGTTTGCCACTTGTCACCTCCTTTTGTTAGTGGTAACGACTCGAGATGCCTTGTAACCACTCGGGAAGCTTCTTTTCCCTCCTATTCTCTCTTTTTAATCCATTCTTTCAATTCATTTGTCTCTCTAGAGCCTCCTCCCTTGCATACACTCTCCTTTCCCTCTTTACTCTCTTGGTTAGCTCTTTATAGCCTGCTACAACAACACTCTCAAGCTATTATAGTGTGCTTTGCAACTCTCATGGTTCTTGCAGCTTTATCTCTCTCTCTCTGGCTTCCCTAAGTCTTGCAGCTGATACCTCTCTTACCTTGTGCTTGCGAGCATCTTGGGATTTCACACAACCCCTATCAATTGCATCTTTATCTTGTGATACAGGTTCTCCTCCTTGTGCAAGGATTACTTTTATCACTCTTGCATTCATTTCATTCCTATTATCTCTATCTATCTATTTGGTTGTCCATGGAGGTGGGAACACCAAAATAGGGGTTTGATTAAAGCAAACCCCTATACAGCCCCAACATTTTCTCCATATCTTACGCATGCAGGTATTGAAGATATTCATGTGCTATAGGCTTCATTATGGGTTGTTGTGATAATTTCTATCTCTTATCCTCTTTAGTCTTATCATTTATACTTCACTTACAATTCTTTTACTTTCTATCATTTTCCTTGTATTGCAAGAGTTCCTAGCGGTTAGAGTAGAAGTAGACACTTTGATGTTTTATGTGATAAACTTGGTTTTTGGTCCGTATGAGATGTCAATGCACTTTTGGGACTCCAACGTGTCACATTGTCATCCATTTTCCACGCTGACATCCTTTGGCCGAAAGCTTGCTATTCAATCCAAAAAATCATTGTGACCTACTCACTTTGATTCTAAAACTCTCACTTTGTTCCTTGAGGTAGTTTAGGGCAGTTCACCCCTTGTCTAATTCTCTTGAGAATAAGGAGACTCATGAGTAGAAAATCCCACTTCTCTACATCAACATGTTTTGTTTCTTTAGTTTTTGTGTTAAGTGAATAGCCTTTTGAGCTATAATCACACCATCTAATATCTATCTCCCAGTCACAAATCCAATTTTCTCTTTCGATATTATGTTTGAAAGGATCTTCTTTACTCTATTTGTAGTTACGTTGTTCATTATTTTGTAAATTGTATTGCAAAGTGCTATTGGCCTAAATTCATCCAAAGAGCTTGGTTTTTCCTTTTTGGGGATCAGAGCTATGAATGTATTGTTGATTTCTTTTAACACTTTACTCGTTCTCCTAGAGTCTTTTATTGCCTTTGACACTTCACCACCAATGATATCCTAGTATTTAAAAAAAAAAAAATAGTCTAAAATCTATCCAGACCAGGAGCCTTATTAAGGTGGAGTTGAAAAAATGCCTCCCTGATTTCTTTCTCTGTGAACTCATTCATTAACATCTCATTTTGTGCATCTGATACCAATTTTGGATTTTTTCCCAAAATATTTTGTTGCTCTTGCCACCTAGAACCATTCCAACTGTTTAACAAATTTTAAAAGAATCCTATTGTTCCAATTATGATGTCTTCCATCTTTTCTAGACTTTGGCCCTTAGAGGACTTGATGCTTGATATTTTATTTTCTTCCCTCCTAGCTCTAGTTTCATTATGAAACTATTATGTGTTTTTATCCCCTTCACTTATCCATAACTCCCACAATTTCTATCTCCAGTAAGTTTATTCTTTTGCTAGAATATCCTCAACCTTGTTTAGCAAATCTTTTTCCATTGCATATCTTTCTCCATCCATTCCATTGCCAATCTGTAACAACCATGGTGTTCTATTCAATAAAATTTCCAAAGTTTTCACATTAAGTAAACGTTTCATGATTTCATAACATAGCAATATTTTTTTTCTTTTCATAATGTAAATTACATGCACATTTGAAACAAACACTATTCCAAACTTCCATTGCATTCCATTGTAATTTTCACAAATCTTTCCATAACATAGATTTCATATTGAATAAACTCAAGTTTATCATCCAAGGTTACATCCTTCCATATTAATGAGTACATGATACATACATAGCTTTTATGAGCTTTATCTGGCAATAGATATACAAGTTGGTCTTGATGTCGTTGCAATGGTGCTTACATTATGGATGTCCTCGCTCCCTGGTGCATACACTCCAACAATCCCCAATGCTAGTGCGAACATTCACAAACCTCAGCTACCAACTAATGAGGAGAAGCATCACTCAAGTGCTTTTCTACCAACCACAGACTCAAATGTGGTCCCACGCACATCTATCACATGTGACAAGAAGGCCCTACCCTTCAACAAAGAGATTGGTTGGAAAACCCCATAACAATAGCTTATATGAGCTTAGTGTTGTGTCCTACAAACTATAACCTATTCATACGATCGTTATTCCTACAAGTATGAAAATCTTGAACTAGAATACATAAAAGGAACACAGTGAATTGATAGTGTAAATAGTGGAAACTTACACTACTTTGGACAAAGTATTCTCACCCAGAACTTCGAGTGATAGTCATCCTATTCACATACACTTCTACAACTCGGTATGCATTGTGACCATATAGACTATACTTAGGTAATTTCCTTCCATTGGTAATCCCTAACTTAAGAAATAACCTTTTCCCTTTTTCCCAAAACACAATGGTATCTCTACCAATAAAGCATAAGTTACCCCCCTTCAATGGATATTCCCATCCTAGGAATAACATATGAGCTTTCCTAGTCTACAAATTGACTTTACAAAAATAAGCTATTCACTTCAAAAGAAAACCTAGTCTCGAGTATAACTTTATAAGCTAAAGTATAGCTACATAAGCTTTATATAAATCATAGATTAAATATTCATAAATAACTAACTCCATTCAGTAATATATCACATTAATAGGTGGTTCTCATCAAGAGTACAACCACATCAATGAATGATCTCAATTAAATAATAATCATATCCATAGATGATTCTATTTGAGAGTTTAATCTCCTTAGTAAAAAGAGTGATTCCCAAGAGTAGAATCTTGTCGACAATATGACTTCATTTCAAGAGTGTAAGCAGCTAATCAAGTGGCAACTCTAACTCAATAGGTAATCCCACCTATGTCTCCAACATATAGTTTCTCATAAACTCAAGTGATCTACTTAACCGCACAAGTGAGTGTCAACCTTGGTATATCCTAATCCCAGGATAAATACATCATCCAATGACTAGTCCGATTATATAGGTTAATTTAAACCTATATGTTCCAAACAAGATCAAATGAACAATCCAACCAAGTAGGTTGTGCCCAACCTATAGGTTTCAATGAGTATTCAAGTACATGTCCCAACCCTATAGGTAAATCTTAACCTAAGGTTTCATTCTTAAATCAAATAAACTTCTCGACCCAATAGGTTACTCTAAACCTAGGGTTTCATTTGAGAGAAAAGTAATGATCTAATGATCATACTAGTTTAGATTATTGATGTAGTTTGCACGACATCGCATCCTATCATATCTTTTATACCATCACTATGGCTATATTGCTAAACCTTATCATTCCCAAGGTTTTCTAGTATAATAAGACAACAATGTCAAGTCACTTCATGACATTAGCATACTTCACATTATACACATACTCTAAACTATCTATGTATAAAACATCAATATCTAATTCTCGTATAAGGTATATAGGAGTATTAAGATACTTACTCTAAGCTAATCATATTTCATCATTCCTGGTATATAATACCAATGATAAACATACACTCCTATTATGGAGTATATACAAACACTTTCATAGAAAAGAATAAAACAACTTCTTTTCCTTTCCATAAGCAAATGTTATGACTCACTAATGCAAGTATTCTCAAGAAAATCCAATAAAAACAATCAAACTCATTCTTTCATAATAAAAGAAAAATAAAGAAGTTTAGATCATCATGCTTGTGATGTACGCTTGATCCAATTGACTGAATGGATTCACAACCTTCCATTAGCAGCTTGCTAGACTTCACTTTACTACTCCAAGTAATACTTCATTATATTCTCTTCCACAATATAATTGTATAAGAGTGAATTTGTACCCCTTGTGAAGATTCCCCTTTCATACATCCTCACCTTAGAAAACCAAATCCGAAGGAGAAATTCCACACCAGCTGGCTAACTTCCTTCCACTTGGCATTTTTCCTTTGTGTCGGTAGAATAATATTTGTCAGAGACACCCGCGCAACATGCTTACGTCCCTGATGGATTCCTACATCTAAAGCTGGCAGAGGTATTACACTTCCTATTGGGAACGATTTGTAACATCCCTCTTTGACCAATTGACCCCGAAAATGACAGATTCTTCCCTCTTCTCCTTCAAATTCTTTCATTCTTCGTTCAACTCATCTCTTTTTGGTAATCTTCAAGTATTCTCTCCATTCTCAAGCACTCCAAGTAACACTTCAACACTCCATTGCAACAACAACACTCAGTCAACTCTGTAAAGTAAGTGTGAAGCAAGCCATTGCAACAAGGGCTTGAGGTTTTGCAACACCTCCCTTCATCGTAATTGAGGCTATGGTGATTGTTCAAGCTCTCTTTCTCCATCATTAGCTAGTGAACTCTTCTTGGAGGTGGTAACATTTTCACTCCTCTCCTTTACGATTTGGTTGAGTAGTTACATATTGTTTTGTAGTGTTATTCGTGTACTTTTTTTCTTTACTTCTTTATTGTACATTTCTCTATTGATGCTATTGGGCTGTCTGTGGAGGTGGAAACACCAAAATAGGGGTCTAAATCAAGCAGACCCATATATAGCCCCAACAAATTTCCCCTCTTTCTTGCGTGTAGGTGGACGTGCATTTGGAGCTAGTTGGAAAATATGCACTTTTGTGAGGTTATCTTTGTCACCTTACTTCTAGTCTATTTACTTTATCACTTCAATATCTACTTTGTATACTTTCTCATTTTGTTTTTACCATCTAGATTGAACTAGCTAGGTTGTCAGTAGGTCTTTTTGGTAGTTTAATTGTGTTCATTTTTGTTTGGTCGTATGGACACCAACACACCCTAGAGACGCCAAAGCGTCGCGCTGACGTCCTATAACTGCACTACCGTGTTCGAACAAAGAGTTGTTTGAGGCACATAATTGTCTCCAAAAATCTAGCTGACCTAGCCCAAACTGAAGTTCAGGTCTACATAGTGATCTAAGGACTTTATAGTCCTCATCATTCTCGTCCCTCATTTCAAACACCCCTTTAGAGTGTGGTAAGTTAGGGCAACCTTTCGTTCTTGGCTCTTCATGGCCTGGGGCTTGATGTGGTTGGTTCCCCTCCCTTATATTTTTTGGTGAACCCGATGTGAACTATTTTGGTTCCATTTTGCAATATTGAAAGACCCTTTCCTCTTATTCTAGGAGTGTTATAGGGTGTGAGTGTTGTGGGGCTCCTTGCCTTGTAACCCAACCTGCGACCCCTAGTAGGCATAGTTGGAAGGTTTTGAAAGTGTTGCACAACAAAACCTTAATTGGGTTACTGTCCTATCTTGCAACCTTTGGGGGACTTTGTAAGAGTGTCATTTAGTGCATGCAATGGCCTCTTTCCTGCATCAACCTATTCCCTCTGTGCAACCTATGAGTAGTAGTAGTGGTATTACCTTCACCTCACAGGATCTATCGATGGGCTTTAACAAAGAACCCTCTCCTCTCTACATCCCAGTGTGAATCAACGGAAACATCGTAGCAGGTGTTCTCATTGACCCGATGTCTCAAGTAAACATCATAACTAAGGAGATCATGTTAATCAACTTTCTACATAAAAATGGGTACGATGCACCTATGAGCACCATCCTCACACACGACAGAATTTTTGTACCTTCTATGGGTAGTATTGTCCTATCGGTTTTGGTTGGACCTAAATTTGTGAATCTTTTGTTCGACATAATCACTGGTTTTGAACTCTTCATAGTGAAGCTAGGTATCCCCTGGTTAGTAGCTATGAATGTTATACCCTCGGTTGTGCATAAATTTCTAAAATTTATCCATGAGGGTTTCGTGCATCTGATTCATCACACCGATTATAAACCACCAATTGCTTGTGGTAGTTACTCCTTGGATTACACTTGGCCTATGCCTGTTGGTCATCTTCCGCCTAGGAAGGACCTTTTGTATTGAACTTTTCAAAATTACAAGAGAGGGTGCTTAATTCTGAGAGTGAGATACCCTCTGTCACCTTATGCTATTTCACATAGGGCTTGCTTGGAAGCTGACAGTGATGCCACCAAGGCACGTAGAAGGGAGGAAGAGAAATGGTCCCGACATCCTCCTTCCTCTTTTGTTGTTCAGTCTGACACTCCTTCCCACCCTACTATGGTAGCATTAGATTTTGTTTCGCGTCTATGAGAGAATCCTATGGTGCCCACTTGGTGAAAGCCCAAGAGTACCACATTTGAGTTCCTTCTTTTTCCCAAGGCCCATTTGATATGGTAGGAAGAAAGGTCCCCATAGGGAATCTTCTATGTCTCGTCCCTCGTGGCCTCCTATTGCTTCTGCTACCAAAGTAGTAAATGGGAAGAGGCCCATTACCGAGGCACTAGAGCCAACTCCCCTTGCCACCTCTCAAAGCACTCCTTATGCTCCCATTCAGGAGCCTTTCCCTCTGCTGGAAACAATTGTGGAGGAACAAGATCCCTTCGTCCCTTTGTAGCCTCTGATCTTTGGTTCGAAGAGTTGTAGAAATTTCCTTGCACATGAGCGCAAGCACCGATGAAAGGCTCTCATGGTTGAGCAGGCCACCTTACAAAGGAAGGAAGAGGAGATGACCACCCCTTCTTTAGGGCCTCTTGATGCATCCTCCTCTCTCCTCCCTATGTTTCCATCCAATCTAGTTTAGTCTCGCTTCTAGCTTCCATTGTGAGTACGAATGTGCAAAACCCCAAAAAGGTGCTTGTTCACATTGCTCCTTCGACAGAGCCACCCTTGTTGATGTCCCTTTTGGATGTCCCTTATTTCCCAAAGCTCGTGGATATGTCAAAAACTTTGGTAGTATTTACTGTTGTTTTCTCCTCCTCCTCTTCCTTTGCACCTCGTACCTCATCTGTGGAGAGTTCGCATCCCCCGATGAAGTAGAAGGCGGAGGGTGGTCCTTCCAGCAATAGAGGACGTAAGAGGATCCCACCTTCCTCAAAAGGTGGTCCCACGCTGGCTTGTTTTTTCCAAGTGACAGAACTAGCCCCAACTTCCCCTAAGTTCGTCACAGCTCCTGATGGTGAGCCTAGTGGTGAATCTTGAGCGCAACCTTCTCCTTCTGTTGAGGTACAACATGGCACTCTGGGGAAGTGCATGTTTAACTTTCTGGATGAATTTTAATCCTTGTTAGTGATCTTTGTGAAATAGTTCACCATAGCTCCACAAGAGCCTAGTGGAGAAGACCTTGCAGGACCTTCTTCCTTAGCCCTTGTTGTGAGAGGGTGAGAAGCTCCTCCTCTTAACATCTCACCACTGCAAGCTCATCCTCCTTCCCCCTATTATAACCTAGAGTGGGAAGTGGAAGACCTCTTGGTCGATCAATGTTAGGGGGAGGCCCCTTCTTTATCTTTAGATTAGATGTGTGTGTGTTGCGATGTCTTTCCCTTGTGATCATGATACATGTTTCTATATGACCCTTGTCACCCTTGTTGGTTCTTGGATATAGACGTGGTTTTTATGTCGTGAACCTTCTTCTATTTGTATCATCATTCTTCCATGCTTCTGATTGATTTTAGACAAATTGGGGATGATGCAAAGTGTTGGGGGCATTTAGGCTTCCCTTCCATGTTGACCCAATTTTTTATTTTTACTTTGTTTTCTCATGTATTCTTCACATGGTCTGATATAGTAGGGGGTTGGTGATAGTTCATTTTATATACTATTATTATACTTATATATATTGAGCAGTTCTGACCCCAAAATATCAGATCACCCCTATGCTCTTTATTGGTGTTCATTTCCCTTTTGTTTTCACTCTTTTCTTATCTTTCTCTCTTCTTTGTTTGAGTTGTCCCTTTCATGTGTGACAATGCCATTACTTTAATTTTCAGAAAATGCATTCGTTTCCCATGAATCTTTTCTCGAGAATCTTCACAAATTTTTTTCAAAGAATCACATTCTTAACTTGAAACCCTAAGATAATGTGTTTCCTTCATCATTGGTTCATAAAGAAAAAACTTGAGACCTTTCCTTCAAGGAGGAAGCAACTTTGACCTTCCTCTCACAAGGGGGCATCTTATTCCTTTCAAATTCCTCAATGAAGTGAACGTCTTTCAAAAGGATTCCTTGATAATGAATCAATTTGAGAAGTAACATCTCGTTTGCACTTTCAAAATAGTGTGTCCCTTGAGTGGATCCTTTCTTCACATCGGGTTCCCAAGGGACCCCTTTGAAAAAATTTCCAACTTGTTGACAATATGCATGACTGTCTGCTTACTTGCCTGCGCGGCCACTTTTGGACATGTTCTATTTGTGGGTAGACATGTTTCTTTACAAGTTCACTTGTGAAGCCGCTTTCTGACTCTGCAAAGTCCCATTCTTTGGGTTTCCTTCACGTGAGAGATCTTGGTGCTTCCTTTGAGCTTCCTCCATGTGAGAGATCTTGGGGGTTGCTCCCTTGCAGGTCTGCAAGTTTGTAAGGCATTTTTTCTAGGTCTCCTTCATGTGAGAGATCATGGAGGACACCTTCCCTCCAAGTCTATGGACCTATAGGACACTTTTTTGGGTTTCCTTCATGCGAGAGATCTTGGAGGACACCTTCCCTGCAGGTCTGCGGGCCTATAGGGTGTTTTTTTAGGTTTCCCTCATGTGAGAGATCTTGGAGGACACCTTCCTTGTAGATTTGTGGTATTTTGAGGCGCTTACTTCTCAGGGCATCCTTCATGTGAGAGATATTGGGGGTCACCTCCATGTAGGTCTACGGGCTTGTAAGACACTTTCATTCTGTAGCTTCATAGTTTTGTGGGGCTATGAAGTCCTTTTCCTACCCTACACTTTTAAGCTCGCCAGATTGTTGTCTACTTCCTTGACGATTTAGGTATAAATTTATAACCCTATTCACTCTTCGATCTACTTTACCAAAGCACTCATCAATATTCGTGCTCGCTAAAGTGGGGATAAAATGTATAGGAGTGAATTTGCACCCCTTGCGCAAATTCCCCTTTCGTACATCCTCACCTTAGAAAACCAAATCCGAAGGTGGAATTCCACATCAGATGGTTGACTTCCTTCCACTTGGCATCTATCCTTTGTGTCAGTAGAAGAATATTTATCGAGGACGCTCGCGCGGTGTGCAGATGTTCGCACAATGTGCTTACTTCCCTAATGAATTCCTGTGTCTGAAGCTAGAAGAGGTGTTACACTTCCTATTGGGAATTATTTGTAACGTCCCTCTTCAACCAACGGACCTTGAAAACATCAGATTCTTCCCTCATCTCCTTCAAAATATTTCATTCTTCATTCAATTCATCTCTTTTTGGCAATCTTCAAGCATTCTCTCCATTCTCAAGCACTCCAAGCAACACTTCAACACTCCATTGTAGAAACAACACTTCGTCAACTCTGTAAAGCAAGTGTGAAGCAAGCCATTGCAGTAGGGGCTTGAGGTTTTGCAACACCTCCCTTCATCGCAGTTGAGGTTGTGGTGATTGTTCAAGCTCTCTTTCTCCATCATTAGCTAGTGAGCTCTTGGTGGAGGTGGTAATGTTTTCACTCCTCTCCTTTACGATTTGGTTGAGTAGTTCCATATTATTTTGTAGTGTACTTCATTTCTTTACTTCTTTATCATACATTTCTCTATCATTGCTATTTGGTTGTCCATGGAGATGGAATCAACAAAACAGGGGTCTGATTGAGGTAGACCCCTATACAACTCCACCAAATTTCCCCTCCTTCTTGTGTGTAGGTGGACATGCATTTGGAGCTAGCTAGAAAATAGGCACTTTTGTGAGGTTATCTTCATTGCCTTAGTTCTAGTCTATTTAATTTATCACTTCAGTATCTACTTTGCATACTTTCTCATTTTCTTTTTACCATCTAGATTGAACTAGCTAGGTTGTCAGTAGGTCTTTTTGTCAATTTAACTGTGTTCACTATTGTCTAGTTGTATGGACGCCAGCATGCCCTAGAGATGCCAACATGTTGCGCTGTGGTCCTTAGACAGAGAGTTGTTTGAGGCACAAAATCGACTCCAAAAAGCCACCTTGCCTAGCCCAAACTGAAGTCCAGGTCTGCAGAGTGATCTAAGGACTTTATAGTCCTCATCATTCTTGTCCTTCATTTCAAACACCCCTTTAGAGTGAGGTAAGTTAGGGTAGCCTTCCACTCTTGGCTCTCTATGACCTGGGGCCTTGACGTGGTTGGTCCCCCTCTTTTACAATAACTCTATGCTCTCATAAAGTATCTTTAAGATCTCACAAAATATAACTCTCATAATATTTGTAGCAGAATAAAATTGTAGAATTGTGTGTCCCAAATGAGAGAGCTATCCCATCTATTTATATAGAAAAATAATACATTGATGCCAAAAGATAAGGCTTACCAGTCGACAACACTCCACATGTAGAATGACTCACCTCTCATAACAAAAATGGTGGCACAAGTCTACATGAAAACTCACTTTGGCATTCTACAAATCGACTCCTTTGGCTTGACAGTAGCTCAAGACTAATTCAAATATGCACATGCCTAAAAGATGAGAATCGACTTGCATACAAGATAGACTTCTATAGAAATAGAGTTTTCATATATTAGTACCATGTATCAGCCATCCTCCTATTCATTTGGCATGGTTTATCTCTATGAATCAATCCTCTATTTACAGGCAACACATACTCTATGTCGACTTGGTCATAGTTTATTCTATTGACAAAGAAAAGATGAGTCCACTCCTATTTAATAGCATTCAGACTCGTGCTTTGACCAAGCATGTTACTTGTTGATTGTTCCCTTTATCTTGCATTTAAATCATTTGCACAACAAATACGTTATTTAATATTTCCATCACTTTCATCTTTTGGATAAATGAGTTTAAAGGCAGAAGTAATACGATGTTATAAAGTAGCAATGCATTTTAAATGATATCGACTATGGCTTACTTCTCCATATCAACCTTTATAATTTGTACATTACTTGCATTGATCGGCCTTTAATACTTTGCATAACATATGTATATATGCACTACCTATGAGTAGTGTTTAACTTTGAGTTAAAGACCTCCCTCTCTCTCATATGCATTACATATATATGTGTCATTTCTAATGCAAAGATATTTCAAAACCTAGCAACGTTATACACTACAACATGTAGATTAGGATCTGCCTTTTTTACTTCTAATGTGGCTTTCTAAACCTTCCAACTAAGCCTTGCGTGGCACATACATAGCTATCTATTACGTTAAGACAATGAGCCATTCAATAAAGAATGTGATGTCTTTAAATTCATAAAACAATGCTTAAGGTTTAAAGAATAGCTAATATCAATGTGTTGGGTAAGCTTCCTACGTGCTCCATAAGGTAACACATATAAGATCATTTTATATATAACAATCATTATATAAATATATATTTATAATACATATTATATATATACACACACCTCTATATAAGCATTAATGCTTATGTGTATATATATGCACTCTCATTCTATAGCAATACGATAAACACTTAATCCATTCCATATTCAAATGATTTTGACCATATGATTATGTCCTCCTATATACATCATATTAATGTCTATATACATATATGCATAATTATACATATGTTGACATACTTGTATGGACATCCCATTATATCTGACATACGAATATATCGACATGTGCATATATATACATATAGGCATATATCTCAAATACTCATTCAATCATGCAATCAAGCATATATACAATTACTATCTTATTGATAGGAAATATACGTGTGATGCAGATATACATATATACTTACATGTCGTATTGTCCCTTCGATAACACCATGTTCATAAGCAACCCATTCATAATTGTGCATAGGTATGTCTACCTATGTACTCTCATGTACATGCTCCTCCATTTGTATGGTCTATCATCAACATGCATATGTAAACATAGACATGCATTCATCATGTGTTCACCATATCAATAAAGCTTAGTAACATAGGGAAGAACTCATAAGTTCCAAACATATAAACATCATCCAAGAATGCACTCAATAGTAATCAAGACCCTTTCTAATGCAAACACATCAAACTTAAGGATGGCTTACCGATTTTCCCCAAACTATGACATGACTCTATCATTCTATAAGTGAGTGTTTAAGCTCGAATAGGTTTCATAAAGGTTATTCGACTAATCACTTCTCCTGAGTGATACTTCCCCTCCCTTCCAGAGGATTGAACCTATCCTTGCAACCAACTTAGCACATTTTTAATGGTAGTTAGATGTTCATAATAAATCCATGTGCATCATAAAACCTTAGCATATTCATATAGAAATACATGTTCATCATCAATGTAAACATAATTAAACTTCCAAGGCAATAATACCTTAATACCTATTTCATTATTTCATTTATTTAACAAACATATCAAAATCATGATTGCATTTACCATCCTTTTTACTTGTGAAGGTAAAAGTAAATCAATAACAACAAGATGGGGTTTGACACAATCACACCCTCATTTAGAATTTGCAAGTTCTCTTCTATCTTCTTTTTCTCTTCAAAGATGTTTTTGAAACTATTCCTATTCAGTGTTTCAATTGTTGTTTTACTAGTTTTAGTTTTGTTACCACATTAAACATTTTTGTTCCACCAGGTTTCGCTTCCCCCCACCACCTCTGAATTAGGTTCATGAAATTATCATCTTTGAAACACATTTTTTCAAACTTGAAAGGGCATCTCACTAGTTTCCTTTCACGTTGAATGTCCAAATGGATTAGATAGTGATCTAAGCCAAATATGGGCATAATATTACTTTCTAATGTGAAGGGAAAGGATCCCAGGTCTACCATGAAGAGATATCTATCCAATTTTTATGCTATACTATATAATGTCTTTCTCTTATTTGTCCATGTAAAAATCCCATTCCCCATTTGAATATCCATGAGAATATTTCTTTCTACAAAGTCTTCAAAATTTAATTGGGATTGTAATTTTTTGTTCACCCCTTCTTTTTATCCGAAGATCTCAAAATTACATTAAAATCTCCCCCCATAATGCAAAACTCCATTGCAACATTATTACAAACTACTTCTATTTCCCTCCAAACCTCTCTTTTTTGAATTCAAGAAGACATACCATACACATTAAAAAGCAGAAAGCATAAATCAGAGGTTAAACTCCTAACCTTATAGGTGATCCAGTGTTTGCTCAAAGCTGCCTTCTCAGTCACCAATTTTTGAGGCTTCCACAAAGTTAAGAGCCCCTAGATGCAACTTTCACATTGATTGCCTTCACTTTACACATCTTTAGTTTACTCCTATATTGCTTGACCTCAACTTGATGAAATTTTGATTTTTGAATGAAAAAAACATCTTCTTGGGATGCCTCCAATTGGTGTATGACCAAGAATTTTTTGTTAGGGTTGCTTAAGCCCCTAACATTCCAAGATACTAGTCTCATTGTTCCTTAGGAAGGGATTCCCCCTTCCCTGATTTGAGCATTTCATTTATCTTCCTTTGACCTACTACTTCCCCATCAATCTTTTAGTTCTCCTAGTTTGGTATTCTTGCTTTCCTTTTGCTTTCTCTGTAGTCGAGTGATTTCCTCATTGCCTCTCTTTGTGAAATTCCCAACTTTCCATCCGTCTCATGAGGTGATTCCATGATCTTTTGTTGAACACAGCTAGAGTAATTCCTCACCCACCTTATCCATCCTTGCAACGGCTATTCCCATCCCATTTTCCCATCCCTCATCCAATTCTTTTGAATTATAGTTTTCCACTCTTGTCCCCTCCTTGGCTTCTTTAGCTAATTTCAAGAGCTCGTTACCTACTTTGATTAAGGAGTTGATATCCTCCTTGAAATTTTTACCAATCAAATCCAAAACCTTTGACAACTTTGCATCTAGATCAACCTTATGTCCTTTCTCCTCCTTTGGACCTTTATTGTTTTCCTCATCACTTCCCATCTCCTCCATTTCTTGGGCTTGGTCTTCTGCCCCTCCATGCTTTGGGTTTTGGTCTCATACATCCTCTAAAGTATGATCAATGTTATCTTCACCATTTTGTTGTCCCCCTTCTATATTCCACCTACACTCAGCCTTTTACACTTGTTTCGTTAATCCCAAAACTTCCACCATCCTACCATTAGGGTTTGGGTCAAACAATAGGCTTTGTCTCCACTTCCCCCATTTTGTAATTATTTCCAACTCTCGCCAATGAGAACTGTTAGGTTTGTTTTCCACACAAATTCTAATATAAGAACATATACCACTGGGGTTTAACCATTCCTAAACACAAATGAATTCATCTAGTTGATTCCCAATCTCCTCCAAAGCTTTAGAAACCCAATATTTCAGTGGGGAGTTTGATCTAGTCCTGCAACCTCTCCATTTTGTGCCTGTGCGGATCAAAATTGGCTTCCCATTTTTGGATATAAAATCCACACCCATCCATAAACCAAACCTGCCCACAATTTCTTCTTTTACCTTGTACAATAGGCAAATTCTAGTGAAGTAACCATTCTCCAATGGATTTATTTGCAAATCTTCACCATAACGCTCTATCCACCATTTCTCTAGCCTTTCCTAATTTGATTCTCTCCCATACTATTTGACCAATAAGCCACAATTTTCTAGATGATACATTGTTAATTACATTATGTCTGATCGGATCACCATTGCTTTGCTATATGCCCGCCTTGCAAATTCATCCTACCTCCTAGGTTGCTTGTTGCTCCATTTGTTCATAGGGGGCCTACCATACTTACCAAACCTTCCATGATTTTGAAAAGCATTTTCATTTTTTTCCTTGCTTTTCTCATGGGGTAAGCATTTGCACATGTCACAAATGGAGGAATTGGCTATGGATCCTCAAATCTCTACTTCCAATGCCAAATTTCGCTTCTCCCCATGTACCATTTTCCCTGCCACTACCCTTTTCCATATTTTTGCATGCCCTAGCAAAGTGTGGTCACTGTTGCATCATTTCATACCAAGGCTTCCCATTCCAATTGTAGCGATCACTTGCATTACCTTGTATTTTTTCATCCCAAGCACCCCGATGCCCCTTCTAATTGTCACACCATTCCTCGTAGGCCGCTCATTATCTAATTAGCTCCATCAAGAACTCATGTTCTACTTCTACTACCCAAATTCCTACTCCTGCTCACTCACCATCCTATGTTTTCGATCTTTTTAATAATTCTACTACCCAAATTTGTAATAGCTTGACCCATTGGTAGCTATTGGAAGCTATATCCTGAAGCATATTTTTCGTGTAGAGTTTCTTCCCATTTCACCTTCCTATAATCTCAATGTTTATCCCATTTCTTTACTTTCCTTACTCTGATGTGCTCAGCATCCCTTCTATTGACACCAAACTAGATGTGTCTTGCATATTTCTTGTAACTTGCATGCGTCGTACTATCAATCACCCCTCATACAACTCTCATGAACCTGTCTTCTTCCAGGATTCTTTCTAATCCTTGTCATACTTTGGGATCTAAATCTATAACTTCTATTAGATCGTATTCAACTCTTGCATTCAATAGAAGAAACACAACCTTATTTGCCTCTCTATAAACATGTTTTATTGAGAATTCTCCCATCCCTTGTAAATATTCACAAATATTTTCCACCCTTTCTCTGATTTGGTATTATTAAAATAAAAGTATTTAAAATATTTTTATGTACAATTTTAATAAATTATTTACTTCATATCAATAGTACTAAAGTTTACATGTTATTTTATTTTTTAAAACATACTTTTTAAATAGTTTTCTATAGTTTTGAAAAATAAATAAAAACAAAACAAATTATTTACTTAAACAAGAGATGTATTAATTTAAACTACTAAAAATACATAGATGAAAAAAGACAAAAAAATATTTTACTTTACTTTCCAACTAATTTATTTTTAAAGACCCATTTTTTAAAATCATTATAAAAAAATAAAGTATTTTTTTCACATTACTATATACTATTTTCATTATTTTATATATTTATTAATCTTCTTCTTCAAACATATTATAAAAAAAAATCTTTAATTTTTAAATTTATTTTTATATAATTATTTTCACCATAATATTATATTTTAAAATAATATAATTCTAGTGAAACATAGAAAAAGGGTGGGCTATGATGTCTAACCCCCTCTTTCTAGTTAGGGTTTCATTCAAAAGATGAGATCCAAGAATCTTGAAATAACTATCAACCCAAAAGGTGAATTAAGTCAAGATTCCAATTGGGTCCTAGCACAAGTTTCCAAGACCTTGCCTTTGATGGGTGAAAGAACATCAAAAACCCATGTCAAATATGCATAGAAAATGGTGTCCTATTTGGAGAGGACCCATTCGCCATTGAAGGTAAATGGGTCCTAGCACCAATTTCTTGGACCTTGATTTTTCCAATTAAATGTTATGCAATTTGAATATTGAGTGTTGAGATTGATCCTTCAGAAGGTGTCATAAATAAGGTTTAAATTTGAATTAAAGGGGCCAATTAACTCTAATTAAGCATAATTAATTAATACAACCCTAGATAAGTGTGAAAGTGTGTTACAACACTTTACAACATCATAAATAAGGTACAATTTAAATACATTTAGTTTGAGAAAAGGGGCCTAGATTAATGTGAATGTGTACAACACATTACAACACTAACCCAAGGCACAATTAAGTTAATTATATGTCAATTATTCCCAAATTAAGTGTGAAAAAAGACTACTTTTTTTGACACTACATCTAGTATTTAAGACTTAATGTAATAAATATTTCTTATTAAAGTTTGTATACAAACATAAATAGGCAATATCTCTTGTGGCTATATAACATTGGTCTTTCCATTATTCGACATAAATCGCAAACACGTTATAATCAAAGTATCAATTAAATCCCAAGACAAACAAAAAGAGTTGTAGATAACTACACATCAGAACAACATTACAATCTTACAACTATCTAGAACCACTGATTTCTTCTTTGTGTAATTAGTTTATATTTGAGAGTGTACTGCAAAAAAATGTATCCCTTGACATCTTCTTGCTTGATTTGGGAATAACTGATGATAAATTGGACCTAAAGACACCTTGATCTAGTGTTGTGAGGTGTTTTTCACATCCACATTAGGTCTTTGATCCTTGTAAACTGAATAAAATGCATTTATTGATGTCTTGTAAAGGTGTTGTAAATGACTTTCATACTTTTCTAGATTCTTATTAGGCATTTAAGCCTAATAGAACTATATTTCCCTTTATTCAACATTGTAAAGTATATTTAAATGCATCCTCACATCAATATAGAAGGCTTGTAAATTAAACCTAATTCTAATCTAGTGTTGTAATGTGTTTTACGCATTCACATTGGATGTTGTGCCTTTCTAGGCTATGTGGACCTCATTTTAATGTTGTAAAGTGTATTTAATCACACTTTCACATTGAAATTTGTGTCCTTAGCCCTAATTACTCTTTACATCATCATTAATAGGCCCCTATGACCCCATATTGTGCATCACGAGGCTTAATTTGATCAAAGACCTAATAAAATCATCATATAAACCTGATTTCTTCACTCCCCGACAATCCAGCTGGCAAAAGAACCCCTGTGGGACTAAGACCCATCTGGGTGAATGAGTCCCTGCTAAGTGGGACTAAGTCACCCAAAGTGGCGAATTAGTCCCATTTGGGCTATTTTTGAGGTTTGAGTGGGAAAATTTAGGTTTTAAGTTTAATTTTCCTTCATGTCGGCCTTGGGGATCAAATTAACAAGAAAATTAGCTGGATTGCCTATAAATACAAGCTTATAAACCATAATTCACAATCAACTCACTATTCATTCATCATTCATCATCTCTCTCAAGTCAAGCAAGCTAGGGTTTTAACATTTCAAGTCATAAAAATAGCTTTTTCAGACATTCAAGGGAAAATTCTTCATCTATTGCTACAAAAATTCAAGATCTATCATCATGGAAAGTCTCTAATTCCATTATTTCATGCTTCATTACATTATTTATTCATTTTGGTTTAATTACCTAAAAAGGCATTTGACCAAGCCAAACCCCCATTCCCTAACATTCAACATTTATCTTCCTTTCTTTGTGTGTTTGTAGATTTAGGTATCTTGAGGGTTTGGAAATCATTGAAGAATAGGTTGAAGACTTGGTGGAGTCATATTCCTCTTTGCAAGGTCAAAATATACACAAAAAGTCACCTAGAGTGCCGAAAATTAGAGTTTTGGAGGTAGACAACTATTAGGAACTGAAGTGCAGACTGGGAGCTACAGATTGCACCTTTGAATTTCCCAAAACCTAAAAGTGGACTAAGTCACCATTAGTGGTGAATTAGTCCCACTTCTAGGCCTAAAAAGTGTTTTATGTAGATTTGGATACCCATTTGGCTGAAACGGGCCCTGAAGCAGTTTTACAAATTTGGGACTAAGTCTCCCAGAATGGCACAAGTGTCCCAGTAGGCCAAATTTTTAGAACTAGCAGCATTTCCTATCTTCAATCCAGTCTTTAATACATTTCCAGGTGCATGCTTTTTGTTTTTCTTTCCTGATCTATTTTATTTGCATTTCTATTCATCTTTCTAGGTGTTTCTGCATACTACACTATGTTTTCAACATCTTGCATTTCAATAGTTTTGCTTTAATAATTAATCTCTTTTATCCATTCTCTACATTTAGGACATTGCATTTAGACATTTTCCATTCATATTTACATTAGTATTGAATGGGCCATCAAGGTTTTTGGTATATCTCTCTCCTTTTAGGTGCAAAACCCTAGAAGTGTAAGAGAGCTCACATTGCCAAAAATCTATGGTATAGAGAGCTTGTTGTTAGTCCCTGCCTTTATAGGCGGTCTGAGACTAATGTTTTCAGCTAAGCAAAGGGCAATATTAATTTGTGTGTTGGGAACTGAATGAGGGATATAATCCAATGTTAAGCCAAAGTTTGGAGTTTTCTTTTGTTTTGCTGCATAAAAAAATACCATTTATCTCTCTCCCCAAGTGGAGGTAAAATTAGACGAGGTAAAATCATGGGCCCAACTGGAAAAAGGACCAACAACTAATCAAAAAGAACTCATAGAGAAGTAGGTTAAACAACATATGTGGGAGGAAAGAAACCATCATGATAAGGCAACAAAATAATAAAAAGGTTGAAGGATCATGGGGAAGGAGAGCACACTGATAAGTTAATAAAACACTTTCTAGTAAACAAGTTGGAGTGGAAAGGGCATATCTACAAAGCAATTAGAATTGTTAAAATGTTATAGGATGGAAAAAATAGGAATATAAGGGTAACATTGAAAAACGTGGAAGACAAGAACAAAATCCTAAGGAACAAAAGGTTTCTTAAAGGTACACATTTCTACATAGATGACAATCTAACTCCAACACAATTAGAGGAAAGAAGAAAAGAGTGGGATAAATTTGTAGCATCAAGAAGCACAGGTAACGAAGCATGGTTGTGTAGAGGAAAATCCCAAATCAATAATAAAATGGCACATGGTAAATAGGAAGGAGAGGCCTCCTAGGAACACCTCTCAATGGTAAGTTGGAATTGCAGAGGCTACCCTTGGAGGAGAGGTCCTGGTTTAGGGCCCATAGCAGAGGGGAAGGACATAATTGTCCTCATTGAAACACATGAGCATGATGGTTGTAAGATCCCAATTTTTGAAGGTTACTTAAAGGTATCGATTTGGAATGAATTAATAGAAAGTGGTAAAGGGCATGGGGGAGTGGCAGTTTTGATTAAAGAATCAAGGGAAAGAACCATACAAGTAGAAAAAGAAGACCCAAATGACCAATACATACATGGTTGAAAATAAAGATCAAATATTTCACAATCTATCTTGACTCTTGCTACTTTGGTCTGCATGGTTCAAAATTTTATAAGAGGAAGCTAGATAAGGAGGACCTATATGCATCTTTAAAAAATGACATATCAACATATAATAATATAGGAAAAATTATCCTGATAGGAGACTTTAATGCAAGGACAACAAATAATCAAGCTCTATATCTTAGAAAGGAAGAGGGAATAAGAGACAACCCCCTATGGTTAGAAGAAGAAGAGAACCAAAAGTTGGAAAGACATTCTCAAGACAAAAAAGGAGGCATCACTTAGTACGGAGCTGAACTATTAGGGATATGAAATGTGTACAGTTTGGTTATATGCAATGGGATAAAAGGTTGGCCAAGCTCAGGGAACATTACATGTCACTTACAATGGGAAAAACATGGTGGAATATCTTATATGTTCAAAGAATCTTATGGCAAGGTTAGCTAAGGTGGAGGTGAGGGAGTGTCCCATGGAAATGAAATCATATCACAATCCTATATATGGAAAAATCAACATGCAACAAGATGCTAATTATCAAGCTAGGCTACAAACAAATCAAAAGGAGTCTTTTCATGGAACAATCCTCTTGACACAGGAAAATCAAGAATTTTTTTGAACAAATCTTGAAAAATAGATTCAAGAGGTGGGTGGTATTGAGATGACCACTATAAATAGAAAAACAATATCCAGCGATAATTTGACTTCAATAATCCTCAAAGCTCTTAGTTGGTGCAAAAGGTCTAGACCTAAGAGAGGCATCAAAATAGCTTCCCAACGAATCTATGGTATGATGAAGAATGCAAAGAAGTGAAAAGAATAGCCAAATCCAAGGGAAATAAAAAGGAAAGTGAAAATCTTGTGAGACTGAAAAAAGAGGTTTACATGCAAACAAGATGAAAAGAGTTGATTTTCATGGGTAGGCACAATCCAAAAGGGTTCTGGAAATAATTACAACAAAAAAAAATAGTCAAAGAGAACAATATCACAGACTCATAATGGCTAGAATATGCAAAACTCTTATATGGAGGGTGCAAGACAAAGATGTTCCTCCTATGATTAATTTGAGGGCTAAACTCTTCTCCACAAAAGACATCAAAGAAGGAGTTAAAAGGCTTGTGGTGGACAAAGTGCATGACATAGATGGCTTACAATTAGAATATTTAAAATGGGGTACGGATTCCCTCACACTGCACATCAAAAGAATATTCAATAGGGTTATTCAGTATGGTTTTTTGGCAAATTGGACGACTAGTGTCATCATCCCCTTGCACAAAAGTGAAGATATCAACAACCCATCAAATTACCGCACTATAATGATTAACCTGTTCTTTGAAAAACTCTTTGGGAGCATGGTTGAGCCTTGGATTAGTAGTTGGGTAGAAAAAGAGGGAAAGAGGGAAAAAGGTCAAGTGGGCTTTAGACCAAAACAGTCTACCAGTGACCACTGCATTACACTTAGACACTTGATTGAGAAATTTTGGGATAGGCAGGGTAGTGAGGTTTTTTGTTGCTTCGTAGACTTCAAGAAAGCCTTTGACATGGTCCTAGATGAAAGTTATGGTCTAGAATGGAAGAGTTGGGAATTCCAAAAAAGCACAGGGTTGTTGTTCATAGGTTATATGATCAGGTACAAGCTAAAATCAGAACTAAACAGGGAATGCAATAATGTTTTGGAAGTGGCATTGGCATCAAACAACGCTGCCCTCTCTCGCCTACATTATTTGGGTTGTATATTGACAAATTAGAGGAATGGTTAACAATTTTGGTGGGGGAGGAGTTGAATTGACCAATTATGTAATAAAATTGCTTCTATATGATGATGATCTTATTCTAATGGTAAAACCAATGCATGATTTTAGGGATCACTTGAAAGCTCTTGAGTTATTTTGTCAAGAGATTGGGATGCAAGTGAACACCAACAAAACTAAGGTTATGATATTTACCTTGAAGAGTGTTGGGTGAAAATTATGTAATCTCTTTTTAACAGATTACTAAACCTGATTTCAACCAAAGTTGTGTGAGATACAATCTCTCCTCTCAGAAAGGGGAGGCACCCTTCTTACTACTTATTGAAAATAAGTAAAACTAATAAGTATTCACAATAATGTACACTACAATTAAGAAATGGGGGTGTGTCACATTCATAATTCTCTCTTTTTTCAGAGAATATGTTTTACAATGCTTCACAATTTTAAGTTCTTGATTCAATACAACTTCAAACTAAAAATAAAAGTAGTAATTCCAATATCCCTATCTTGTCAAAGCAACGCCTAGGAATACCGACATGATAATGATAAATGATAAAATAAGAAAAAGCTCATGAAGGCACAAAGCCGTTTCATAGCTTTCATTGATGGATCCTTTAAGATATGTAACAAGTGTTGTATTAGAAGCACAAAATCTTCTAGATACTTCATAAAAATTCCATGAACAACATGAATAAATACAAGCATAAAGCCTTGTAGAGAATTCACTAATAGTATTCAATCAATATCACAAATTCAAATAAAGAGTGTAACACAAATTTTGCACAAATTTATTCAAAGCCCTTCAGATCTTAGTTACTAATCACCACCAATTTGATCAAGCCATAAGATAATTTGTTCCCAAAACAAAGTTTGGTAAGCAACTTCACTTCTTTATTGATCAAATTCAGATTCACAAAGATGAACACAAAGTTTCATGTATTTGCTTCTCAAAATAGGCAACACTTCATTGCAAAAGATAAAAGGTAACCTTTACAAAAGAATCCTCTCACATTTATAGAAGAGAGAGGAGAGCAAATCTAGGAAAAGTAATTGAGAAAATTTAGGAAAAGCAGGTGAGCAAATTTAGGAAAATCTCACCTAACAAGTCGACTTATTCAAAAATGTTGTCCATCATTGTAGGATTACATATTTGTTTACATGTAATTACATTTTTCAAAATGACATGTGTAAAATGTCAAAACTTATTTACATAAAGCATGAAAAATGCTAAAACTAGGAAATCTAATCTAAGGCAAAATTTGGCTTTCTTCAACATCTTTCTCCATGAAAACTTCATGATAATGTTCATTTCATCACTATTTGGCATTGGAGTGTACTTTGGAGATGACGAGGATTCTTGAGATTGACTCCTCTGATGAGATTGAACGCTTTCTGATGCCTTTCAAATCTAAAATAAGTTAGAAATCCATCATTTAGTTCATTGAAGCTATTGAGAAAGCTTCGTCTTCAAATTCTTCTTAGCGTTAAAAATTAGCGAGCTTCAGCATATTATATGTAAAATCGATAAAAAAAAATGCTTATGCATATTGGTAGTTTCATGTAAAAGGGGTGAAAAATGGAGCTTCTACATGAAATATGTAAGAGCAGTGAAAAACAAAGCTTCTACATGAAATATGTAAGAGTGGTGAAAAATAGAGCTTCTACATGAAATATGTAAGAGTTGTGAAAAATCGAGCTTCTACATGAAATATGTAAGAGCGGTGAAAAACAAAGCTTTTACATGTGACTTGAGATTTGAGATGTAGAAGCGCTACAAAAACCCCGCTCCTACATGTGCCAAAAAATGATAGGCACGAAATATGTAAGAGCGGTGAAAAAAAAAAAATTTACATGTGACTTGAGATTTGAGATGTAGAAGCGCTAAAAAACCCTGCTCCTACATGTGCCAGAAAATGACTAAGGCATGAAATATGTAAGAGTGGTGAAAATCAGAGCTTTTACATGTGACTTGAGATTTGAGATGTAGAAGTGCTAAAAAACCCTGCTCCTACATGTGCCAAAAAATGACTAAGGCATGAAATATGTACGAGTGCTAAAAATCAGTGCTCCTACATGCAATATGTATAAGAACTAAAAATCAACGCTCCTACATGTGCAAAAATTTTTCTAAGGCATGAAATATGTAAGAGCGGTGAAAATCAGAGCTTTTACATGTGACTTCAAATTTGAGATGTAGAAGCGCTAAAAACCCCCGCTCCTACATGTACTAGAGAATGACAAAGGCATGAAATATGTAAGAGCGCCAAAAATCAGCACTCCTACATGTAATATGTAAAAGCGCTAAAAATCAATGCTCCTACATGTGCAAAAAAATTTCAACTTCCAAAACTGAATTTTCACAACTTGGTTAAAAATGCGAATTTTAATGAACTAACAAAGTTTAATGCTCGGAATGACTTTTTGAGGATGGGGGACTGCATGAGGACCAATGCAATTTGCTTCATTTTGCGTGCTTAGAGTACGTGGGCTATGAAACAAACAAGTTTCGTAGGGGTTATCCCACAAATTGAACACACTGAATTCGAGGATAACAAAGAGAAAGAAGGAAGTTATAGAATTTGTCTTTGAAGGTAGTCCCTTACAAGTGATTAGCAATTATAAGTACCTTGGCCTTGATTTTCACAATAAACTTAGTTGGGAGATATGTAGAGAAAAAAGGATTCAAGGTGGATGGAAAGCTTTATACTCTTTATAAAACATATGTAGGAGTGTTGAATTATGGGACTAGAAAACTAAGAAAACCCTCTTTGGGTTGTTAGTGGTGCTGATGGTTCTTTAAGGGTGTGAAGTTTGGGGTGGCAATACTTCAACAATGAAGTGGAGAAAAAATTGAAATACTACAAAAGCATCTAATCACAAGTAACCTCAAAATTAAATCATTTGTTCCCTGTGAGATTGTCCTAGTTGCAGTTGGGGCCTTACCTATGGAGGCATCGGCTATGATTTGTTTACTAAGTTATCTAAAGAGGCTAGAGAACATGGAGTTGTCCTATTGGCCCAAAATGGCAACAAAAGAGAAATTAAATAGAATGAAGAGCACGTGGATGAAGCAAAATAACAAGTGGTTAAGTAATGGGGTATCAACATAGATAATTTCCCAAATAACATTAAGGAAATAAAAATGTGTGTGTAACAAAAAGTTAAAGAAAGCATGTGGGCAAGGGAGTTATCAAGGAAAAGAGAGTATTACATCAAGTACTTTAATCCCTCATATGACCATATTCAAAAAGACTATATAGGAGTGGAAATAAAATAGAAATAAAAAATGCTAATAGCTCAACTAAGAACTAGTTCGCACCAACTAAGATGTGAAATTGGTAGGTGGATGACACCTAAAGAAGAATGGGTTGATAGGATATGCAAGTTTTGTACTTTAGAGCTTGTAGAGATGAAATGGAATTACATTATGGAATGTCCAACTTATATGGATATTCGGATCGATTATATCGAGATTCTAAATGTGGACACTTTATGCAACCTGTTTGAGCTAGAGAAAATATCGAAAAGTGTTGATTACTTGATAAAAATACATAGCAGAAGATCCAAGATCTAGAAGGAAAGGAAGATCAAGTAATTATTGGGAGGTGATTTCTATTTCAGGCTATTGTGGTGTTCCATTCTACTGTTGATCCATGGGTCCCATAGGCTGTTTGGCCTCGTGAACGTTATTAAAATTCTTCATTCATTCATTCATCCTTGTTGGCTAATGGCTAATTTCTTGGGGGTTTAGATTTTTCAGCAATAATTTTGAAGGGCCTGCCCAATTAAGGGGAGAAGGGAAAGTATTAAGCTTGCATGGTTCCCTAATGTTTTTTATGTTTTTCCTGTGAAGGGCACATGGACCTGCAAGTAGCTAGGAGGCATTGTGCTAGGAAGTTTGCATGCCAGATTTTACATATAACAAAAATCCCATTCTGTAATTGTGATTTATGGACTACAGGAGGATAATTAGAAAGAGTGTTCTCAAGGGATTTTGGAAGAGTTTGGTGTTGCTAACAGAACTAGCTACTTTGAAGTAGTGCACCTCGTCCACTAATCATAAATGGAATATCATTTAAACGTATTATGCTAGATTCACACTGTAAGTAATTATACATTAGATTTCTTCTTTATTTGTTTCTTTTTGTTAAAAACTTAAAATTAGTGAAGACATTGTTTGCTCCAAGAGTTTCAAAGTAACATAGGAGCAACAATAGGGCCTGGTCTTACCTCCTTAACTTCAGTCTGAATGATAGGGAAAATAGAGTCTCTACTGAGAGACCATACTCAAAAGCGCACCGCACGCCTCTTGTTGAAGAGTCCCCCATCCGATGATCAATAGTTTGATGAGAAATCAAACAATCTTGTTATATGTAGTAAAGTTCACTCCCCCTTCCTCTCCAATAGTAGGAGGAATAGAGTCTAGTCATGTGCCCCTCATCCCGTAAAGTGACTTGACCATGAATTGAATGACTGGATATGTAACTCTAATAGTTTTCCAGAATGCACAACAAAAAATGTGTCCTCTATATGTGGCTTTTGGTAGCTTGTGTGTTTGTTGCCTCGGTGTATGCAAATGAGAAATTGAATAAAAGAGCATTTCCCCTAGACTTTACACTTGGTACAACCTCTTCTACATACCAAATGGCCTTTCCTATTCCTTCATTTTTAAATAATTGAAATGTCTTGTCTATTCAATTAGAAATCTTCTAGAAGAGCCCTTTCTAAGATGACACTATTCGTAGTATGGAGCTGCTAGAGAGGGAGGAAGAAGACCAAGCATTTGGGATACTTTTTTCGCATACCCCTGGTTAGTGATAAATTATAAACTTTATTAGTTGGATCCATATTTTTTAAAACTATTATGATCTAAGCCTGAAAAGATGGAGATAATATGTGGAGTTGCTTGAATCTTTATTCCACTTCATAGTTTTTTATCATATATCAGAGCCAACTAACTATTAAAAATTCTAAGTAATTATGTTTGCAAAAGCTTAAAGTAATAAATATGCTATCATCACATGAACAGATATATATATATTCCCATCATATTACCTATATGGAAGAGGACAGGTTGAAGCAAATCTACATCCACATGACCAGTTTTAGCATTTTGGAAATTATAGTGAAATGCATGTGTAATATCAGACAATAGTACCTTGGCTAAATGTGTAATATCTAACATGTCTACTAGGGAAGTCACAACTACAACATCTGTCAAAATATCTCTATCCTTCATGTTTTCATGGATGTTAATACCCTGTTCCAAAGCTCCCATTTTTACACGAGCAGGGAGGATGTTGGCAAAGGTTGTGGAATTTGGCTTTACACCTACCAATTGCATTTGCTTGAAATTTTCTAAATCCTTTTCAAAAATCCAAATTATGCATATCCTACAATCATTACAGTCCACGGGAGAACATCTCTTTGAAGCATTATGTCAAACAATTCATGTGTCTTGTCTACATTTCCACATTTTGCATACATGTTTACCAAGACAGTCGCAATTACAATATCTGACAAAATTCCTCTATTCTTTATGTTCTAATGTATCTCCATACCTTGATACAAAGCTCCCATTTTGGTACAGGCAAGGAGGATGCAGACAAATGTTGTTGAGTCTAGTTTTACACCTGCAAATTACATTTGCTTGAAAGTTTTTAAAGCCTTTTCAATAAATCCATTATGATTACAATTGTGTTAGGAAAAAGAAGGTGTCTCAACCTTTGATTTTTCCATAGATTTTATTTTTCTAAATATTAAATGTTGTCGATATTCTCATTTCGTCTTTGTGAGTTACAACTTGCAGTTTCTATTCGGATGAGGAGCCAAGTTGGAAAGTTGATTTTATAGGTGGAGTTGTGCAAAAAAAATTTCTATTTCCGTGTTGAGTTTACATAGAATGGGAGTTTTTGAGATGCAATTATTTTGGCAAGTGAATTTTTTGTAGATTGGCATGTGGTGACAATTGGAAACTTACCATTATGCGTGTACAGTGTTTTTGGTGCTTTCCATGTTGCACGTTCAAATTTTGGCAGTTGTTTTAGAAATGTTTATTTTATGCATTGTAAACTCATATATTGATCACTTGTGTATTTTGGAGTAGTATGAAATTGTGTTGAGATACCGTTATGTTGTCGTATTTACTCCAAAATTGTAACACATAAACTCTTGTAGAAGCTTGCACTGCAAGTGTATTGTAACCATCGTTTACATATAATACATTGTTTAGGCTTTTGAAGTGTGGGGTTTTTTTCCTAAAAGGGTTTTCCCTACGTATATTTGGTGTTATGTGGTTTTATTGTATCTCTAATGTTGTTTATCTTTACTTGTTTTGTGCATCTTCTTTATTGTAATTGAATAAGGGTTTGAAACTGTAAAATTTGCACATTCTCTTCTCTGATAGATTAGTGTTAGAAGATTTTCCACATACCTAGCTTCCTTTCAGTTGGTATCAGAGCATGATCACCTTTGTTACCTATTGTGGGTTAAAGGGCTTTTTGTACTAATTTTATTTGAGTGGGAGCCTGTTGAAGAAATTTTGTGTTGACCCTATTGCAGGAAGGAGATGGCAAGCACATCTAGTAGAATTGAGATATAGAAGTTTAATGGAGACAACTTTGAGCTTTGGAATCTCAAGATGGAAGACATGCTTCTAGACCATGACTTGTGAACAACTATTTATAGAACTATGCCATTAGGCATGAAACAAGAAGATTGGGATTTGATGGATCAGAAGGTTAAGGGTTTGATAAGACTATATTTAGCTGATTCAATACTCCTAAATGTTCATGAAGAGAATATTGTTGCACTTCTTTGGAAGAAAATTGCCTAGATTTATCAGGCTAAATCCCCAGTAAATAAGTTGTCCCTATGAAAGAAGATGTATTCTTTGTGGATGGAGGAAGGCGGATCTATCGCAGATCACCTGAATGCATTCAACATGCTTGTTGCCTAGTTGAACTTTGTTGGTGTGAAAATGGAGGAGGATCATTGCATGACTTTTTTGTGCTCACTGCCGAATTCTTAGGACCACCTTGTTATGACCATTGGAAGTACCACTACCACCTTTAAAATGGATGAAGTGGTTATGTCATTGCTATCTGAAGAGATGCAAAGAAAATCTTCTAAAATGGCTAAGGAGGCTCTTGCGGTTCGAGGAAGAATGAAAGAAAAAGGCAAAAAGAAGAACACGAAGCAAGAAAAGTCAAAATCCAAATCCTGTGGGAGATCTGAGTCTCTTGGTAAGACCAAGGCGAAATGTTGGAATTGCAGAAAACCTGGTCATTTCTGCAAAGATTGTAAGGAGAAGAAAAAGAAGACATTCTTCGATTTTGAATTTGATAAACCCTCTTAGGATGATTAAGATGTTTTTGTCATTGCCTTGGCAATGCATGCATCGCAATATGTGTGGTTGATAGACTCTGGTGCTTCTTTCCACATGACTTCACATCGAGATTGGTTTTGGAAGTATGAAAGTTATGATAGTGGGAAGGTGTACTTGGGTGATGACTGTCACCTGAATATTGTTGGTTGTGGAAGAGTCAAGATAAGATTCCAAGATGGTAGAGTGAAGGGGATCGATGGTGTCATGCATTTCCCTAGTTTGGCACGAAACCTTCTTTCTATAAGTAAGTTAAATGATGTGGGTGTGCAAGTTATTTTCTTGAATGGAGGATGCAAGTTGAAAAGACGAGCTATGGTGCTTGCTAAGGGTGTTTAGATAGACACTTTGTTTCAATTGGATGCATGCACAGTTCAGTCCAATAGTTCTTTTGTGGAAAATAAGAAAAGAACTTCTGAGTCACTATCCTCACCATTGGAACTAGAAACAAAGAAGAAAGTTGCATCTACTTTCGATGGTCGTGCTTTCTGGGTACGTAAGGGTGCTCATGCTTTGGAAATGAAGTTACCTGCTAAGAAGACAATGCTTTGGCACCAAAGACTTGGTCACATTGGTGAATAGGGTTTAAGAACCCCAAAAAATAAATGCCTTATTAAGGGGCTTGATGATTGTAATCTTGAGTTCTATTTTTGTGAACATTGTATTTATGGAAAGCAAAATTGTGTTCATTTTTATCATAGTTCTCAGAAATCTTCTAGGATTTTGGGCTATGTGCATTATGATGCTTTTGGTCCTATAAATGTTTCTTCATTATCAAAATATGTATATTTTGTTTCTTTCATAGATGATTACAGTAGGAAATTTATTTATTTTCACAGAAGTAAATTTGAACTCTTTAATCGGTTTAAGGAGTTTAAGGCCTTGGTAGAAAATTAGACCAGTAGGAAGATAAAGTGTTTGAGGACTGACAACGGTGGTGAGTTTTTTCCACAAAATTTAATAAGATCTGTAAAGAATAGGGGATTGAAAGGCATAAGACAACTCCATATACCCCTTAGCAGAATGGAGTTGCAAAGAGGATGAACATGACATTGATGGAGAGGGCTAGGAGTATGCTAAGTGCAACTGGCCTTGAAAAAAAGTTCTAGGTTGAAGTTGTTTCCACTCCATGTTATTTGGTAAATAGATCTCCTACATTAGCTCTTGTTGATAAGACACCTATGGAGGTGTGGTCAGGAAAGAATCCTTCATTGAGACATCTTCGTGTGTTTGGTTGTGAGGCATATTCTCATGTGCCAAGGGAGAAAAGTTGGAAGTTGGAAAATAAGGTTGTCAAGTGTATCTTCATCGGATATGGTATTTGTGTGAAATGGTACAAGCTTTGGGATCTAGTGGCTGAAAAGGTTCTCTATCGTCGAAGTGTTATCTTCAGAGAGATGAAACCTTCTTCCACTGTTTTATAGACTACAAAAGAACAAAAGAAAGAAGATGTGGTTCAACTTCCTCTTGACTCTAAGAAAGTTGAACCTGAAGTGCATAATGGACCTGATGATGAGGAGAGCTTGAGAAGCTTTGAAAGTTTTGAAGAATAAGAAGAACATCAACCTCAACAAGTAAGGAGGTCTATAGAGATAAGCAACAACCTGATAGGTTTGGATATTCACCTGAAAGGTTTAGTTATTCATTGTTAGATTCCAGTTCTATTTTTGCTTTGATTTCTAACACTGATAAGCCTAGGATAGTTAGGGAGGCTATGGGTATGAGTGATGCAGATTCTTGGATGAAAGACATGGATGAAGAAATGGCTACAATGAAGAAAAATGATACATGGGATTTGGTACCTTTTCCTGAAGAACGAAAACCCATTAGATGTAAATGGGTGTTCAAGAGAAAATCTAGTCTAGATGGTAGTGTTGAGAAGTATAAGGCACAGTTGGTCACTAAGGGGTATTCTCAAATGGAGGGAATTGACTATGGTGAAATTTTCTCTCATGTTGTGAAGCTGACATCTATCTAATTCCTATTATCACTTGTAGTGATGTATGATCTAGAAGTGGGATAGATGGATGTGAATACAACATTCCTTCATGGTGACTTGGAGGAAGAGATTTATATGTCACAGCTAGAGCATTTAGTGGTTAAAGGTAAAGAAAATATGGTTTGCAAGTTGAAAAAGTCTTTATATGGTCTTAAGCAATCTCCTAGAATGTGGTACTAGAAGTTCGATACTTATGTGTTGTCATTGGGATTCCTGAGATCTAAATTTGACCATTGTGTGTATTACAAATTTGATAATGGTCGTATTCTCATAATTGCATTGTACGTAGATGATATGTTATTTTTTGGGAATGGTAAAAGTTTGAATTCAGATTTGAAGTCTTAGTTATCAGCACAGTTTGAGATGAAGGATCTAGGTGCAAGGAGGTATATTCTGGGGATGGAGGTCAGAAGAGTCAAAACTTACAAAAAGCTTTGGTTAAGCCAAAGAAAGTACATGAATGCAATGTTGGAGAGGTTCAACATGAAAACTTGCAAATAGTTAGTTGTTCCTTTAATGCAAGGGACAGAGCTTTCTATGGAGGATTGTCCAAAATCTCCTACTAAGATGGAGGATAAGACCAGAGTACCATATCCGTGTGTTGTTGGCAGTCTTATGTATGTTATGGTTTGTACAAGGCTAGACATTTCCCAAGCAGTGGGAGTCCTTAGTAAATTTATGGCTAATCTTGGATGGATGCATTGGGATGCAATGAAGAGAGTGTTCAAATACTTGAGGGGTACTTCTGAGTATTCCTTATGTTTTAATGCTTTTCCTATAGGACCTCGACACTCAATGAGTATTCATGGATATGTGGATTCAGATTGGGTGGGTGATATTAATAGCTGAAGATCCACTAGTGGATATGTGTTCACGATGTATGATGGTGCTATCAATTGGATATGTAAGCAACAGATTATAATCTCTTTGTCCACTACAGTAGCAGAGTACATGGCAGCTACTCATGCTTGCAAGGAAGCCATTTGGCTTAAGCGTGTGTTCTAATATTGGTTTTGATGCAGGGTAGATTACTATCTATTGTGACAATCAAAGTGTCATTTGCTTGGAAAAGAATCCTACTTTCCATGCCAGAACAAAGCACATTGATGTTCAATTTCATTTTGTTCATGATATGGTGGAAGATGGAAAGGTGAAGTTGGAGAAGGTTGACACTTTGATGAATGTTGGAGATGCATTGACAAAGCCAGTGAGCACAGAGAAGTTTAGATGGTTTTTGAAGTCTATGGGCCTTACAACCTCTTGTAGTTAAATCTTGTTACTTTCATTGGCTCTTCAAAGGTGTTCGACAAGTGGGAGAATGTTAGGAAAAAGAAGGTGTCTAAACCTTTGATTTTCCATAGATTTGATTTTTCTAAATGTTAAATGTTGTTGATTTTCTCACTTTGTCTTTGTGAGTTACAACTTGCAATTTCTATTTGGATGAGAAGTAAAGCTAGAAAGTTGATTTTATAGGTGGAGTTGTGCATAATTTTTTTTTCTATTTTCGTGTTGAGTTTACATGGAATGTGAGTTTTCAAGATGCGGTAATTTTGGCAAGTGCAGATTTTGCACATTGGCATGTGGTGACAATTGGAAACTTACCATTATGCGTGTGCAGTGTTTTTGGTGCTTTCCATGTTGTACATTCAACTTTTGGCAGTTGTTTTAGAAATTTCTATTTTATGCATTGTTTACTCTTATATATTGATAACTTGTGTATTTTGGAGTAGTATGAAATTGTGTTGAGATATCGTTATGTCGCCAGATTTACTCCAAAATTGTAACACAAATAAACTTGTATAGAAGCTTGTGCTGCAAGTTTATTGTAATCGTTGTTTACAGATAATACATTGTTCATGCTTTTTGAGTGTGGGGTTTTTTTCCTAAAATGGTTTTCCCCACATATATTTGGTGTTATGTGGTTTGTGTATCTCTAATGTTTATCTTTACTTGTTTTGTGCATCTTCTTTATTGCAATTGAATAAGGGTTTGAAACTATAAAATTTGTGTTGGATAGGACAACTAAGACGGGGGGTGAATCAGTTCTCACAGATTATAACCTTAAATTCAATTACTGGAGCAAACACATAAACTGATTAAGTGATTAACCATCAAATGCAAATGCACAAACACAATAACACCAGATTTACGTGGAAAACCCAATGAGGAAAAAACCATAGTGAGGATTAACTCACACTATAGAGAATATCAAAACCAATTACAAAAAGGCTCACTGCCTAAGATAAGGTTCACTGCTTGAGTTAAGGTTCACTGCCTGAAAGAAGGACTCGTTGTGCACAGGGCTACAACCCGGAGGACTCATTGCCACAGAGATACAAAAAGATGGCTCACTGTCAAAATACAAAAGTTATGGCTTACAACCAAAAATGAATTGATGAATTACACCCTTCCTGTGTTGAATTCAATTCCAGATGAAGTTCACTAATCACTCAATACTGCTGCTCTGATCACACATTTTGTCTTCGCTAAATTTGCTTATTCAGATCTAGTGCAACCACACACTTTTCTGACTTTGTGTTCTTCTTCCATAACCTCACACTTCGCATCCCACTCTCTTCTTTTTCTTCTACCCTAATTTCTCTTCTCTTCTCTCTTCTACTTTCTAGAGACACGCATGAATATATATGTATATCTTACACACTTAATAGGTCGGCCAAAACACCTATAAATATTGCATATGCCAAGTCGGCCAAAATCTTGAAATATTTGAATCATAGTTTGTCACACGGTAGGAACTGGACCTAAAACCAACATGCCAGACCACACATAATGGTCAACTTCAATGTGAAATAACTTCTGATAAACTAGTCATATATGTAGTACTGTGTTGACATCAATGACAACCAATTGATGCAACCTTCAACTTCCAACAATTTGCACATTCTATTCTTTGATAGATTAGTGTTGGAAGATTTTCCACGTACCTGGCTTCCTTTCAAATTGTAGTGACATGAATTTTTGAAATGTTGAGACATTACTTTTGGGTTTCTCTTAAGTTTTCCATTAAGATTTTTTTGTAAAGTTTCATGATGATTTTTTGCTCTTTTCATATTGCAACATTCAGAGCTTTCAACAAGTTTATAGGGCACCCATGACATCAAGTTCTTATTCATACCAACTATAATGCTACTATACAATCATTTGCAAAACCTAGTATATAGTTTTTCAAGTACAGCTATTTACTGTCATCATTCTCTCTGCAACATGCTATTATCATTGCTTCTCCTTGGTGCACCAAATTAATTTTCAATTTGTGTAAGTATAAAACAATTATTCGATTAATTTCTCTTGATGTTGATGATGCCTATAACTACATTGTAGGCCGAAGTCGCTTGAAGCACGTGCAAAGCATTTAATACAAATGGAAGTCTTAAGTATGGCCCATAGAACAAAAATTGAGAAATATGCTTCTCTCCAATTGCATTCTTAGCGAGATCTTGAGTTTCCTAACTTGTCATCACCTCTTGCTGATGTCTAGATTGTCACATGGTTCGCTATTAGTTTGAATTGTTAAATGATTCAATTTTTGCACAATATTGCATGGGGGTGACTACTAATTATGTCTAAGATAAGAATAAAATTGATTGAAATATTGTTGTGACCTTTATTTTTATATTCACAGTAGATAAGCACGTTGGTTAAAATGTGCTTCATTGAGGAATTCTCAAAGAGAAGCAACATGTTTGCATATTGATGGATGTGATAGAAGATGGTAAGCCTTTTGGGACCCTGAATGAGCAGTTAAGTCATATAGGTTTCATTATTTTAGTACTTAACAAATGATGTAGTAGTAGAATGTAAGTATTGTTTTGTGGCTACAATTCACATAAAATGCAATGTATTGATTTTGAATGACAAGATTTTTGGATTTTGCATGAAGCTAATTAGAATATATATTATGGCTGCCCATTTGCAATTT